>JASCZI010181497.1:32221-46044 GCA_036250425.1 Stylosanthes scabra
GCGATTCAAAGCTTTTGAAAACTACAAGTGATATAGCCAGAAAATAAAATACATGATAATCTGGGGCAGGGTGGTCAGTTTGTTACATAAAATAAACTACTTACTTGCCCTCCAGAATCTTTTGAAACTGGCTGTACAGCTAATGACATTACAGGTTCAGGAACATTCATGGAAGTCATTGTGTATTTAACTGACCCATCAGTAAATGTATCTCCTAATGACCAATGGATGGAAGAGAGTTAGACTAGTAATCATGTATTAAGGCCAATATAAAATTAATTTAGGCAACATATTACTACAAGATTAAGTTCAAAATCCAGAGTGCAATTTATTCTACACCAATAGGTAGACTGCTAACGACAAAAGACTAAATCATCAGAAATTCAGCATGTGTAACAGCTGGTTAGAAGGAAAGCTGCAGAGTGAAAAATAACTGACAGTCACGTGAACATACATTTTGTTACTATGAGGGGTTGTCTGTGTAATGTCATTAAACAATATAGAGACTAGTGGATTAGTGTAATAATCTATGAAGCACGGACACTTCGCTAAGTTGGCGTGTCCATGTATTGGGACACATTTCGGACACGACACTCGTCTGACATGCATGTCTTCTAAGCCCCAATGTGTCGTAATAAAAACAAAAAATGCTTCTTCGGACACATTTGACACACCAAAAATTATCACATGTTTGCGTATCCAACCTTATTCTTAACATATATTCTTGAAATATGTTAAAAAATGTATATTTTATTATTTTTAAAACTAAAAATTATTTAAATGCTCTATATAATTAGAAAACCCGTTAAAAACACTTAAAAATATTCATTTTTATTTTAGCATCAATAAAATATCAAGCTATTATTACAATTTTCTAAAACTACATTATATTTTATATATATATATCCCCGTGTCAATCAAAAACATGAAATTAGTGTGTCCACATGTCCCGTGTCGTGTCGTGTCTCGTGTTCGTGCGTCATAGGTAATAATTAAAACTAGAGGGGGACATCTGCTTATTAGAAGACCTCAAGAGAAGTCTTTGTAATTTCCCAAAGAGAAATTACAGTATAATCCCTCTTTTGACGACCAAAATAAAAAAAAAAAAATCATTGACGGTCATGATTACAATCATTTTTTACTATTAAAAACCTAATTAAAATTTTAAACTATAGGAAGATAACTAAAAATCGGTTTGATTGTTCTATTGGTCCCTATAGTATCTTCAATTTTTTAATTAAGTCCTTATAGTTTAAAAGTTTGTAACTAGGACCATACTAAAGAGGTAGGTCCTTACTAATAGTTTTCTATAAGAGAGAAATGCAATAATCCTAGAATATTCACTTCAAGAATATTCCACAATTTATCCTACATCAAACATAAACAAATATTTCAAGAATATGAACACTTAGGAAATAATTGAAAGTTTTTATATAGTATAAAGACATGATTACAAGCTTTAAAACCTAAGGACCTAATTGAAAATTTAGTGAAAAGATAAGGATTAAGAATTGATAGAGTAATTAAGCCTTCAAAATTTTATCAAACTATAGAATTACAGGCATACAAATTAATTTAAAAGATTTAGCCAATGCATTAAATACATAGAAAAGTTAAAAAATTAACATTTACTTTTTATAGTATCCTTAACAAGTCCCTTAGCACTAGTTAACAAGACCCTTCATTAAATCTTGAATAAATGTAGGTACAATATAGAATAGAATTCCAGAAATCAATAGGTTAGGGCAAGGAGAAAAGAAGAACCTGATGCACAATCAACACCAAATACAGCAACTATTTGCCCTGCATGAGCCTCTTGAATGTCCTGCAGTTTGGATAAAATCCTAATTAAAAATTAAAGAGATTAAAGTATTGAATATATTAAAAAGTCTCCATAAAAAATCAAACACGGAGACGTACCCCTACCAGGCTACTCCAGCAAAAAATAATAGCCTATGACCTACCCATCTATAGTTCTTTTTTTTTCCCCTTGATAAAAGAAGACTTTTGTTAATACGAAGAGAAGACTAAACAAATTGGGTGGGATAAGGGGATTCCTCTTTACCATAAAAAATAATGAGAAAAAAAACTACCAATAGCATGAAAATCCACCAGTCATACTGAAAATCTAAAATCTAACCTCCATCTCATCAGAATGCATCCTAACTAAGCGAGGAACCTGCATCCATGAAGAAAAACTTTAGCCAAAAATTCACAATTTGGAAATGCGATACATGAAAGCATAGAACTAACTAATTATCTAACTAGTGAAAAATATTACATCACTGGTTAGAGACCAACAAATAAGAACATAAATTTATGTGCTTAGTTGTAAAGAAATCCATGAACCCAGGGTAGATTAACATCGAACAACTGCTATTGTTTTAAAACGCGTAATTAATTACTCTTCCAAAGATGAAATTTAAAGGATTTGACTAAACATTAGTAGAAAGCTGTGTTTGGAAAAATCTTGAGAGTTATACCTATTGAAAATAAACAAGGTGGTGAAAGGATTTATAACATAGCATTAGCCAAAGATTAAAGTGCAGGATTCAATTCCAAATATGCACATGATTAATGCAATCACAGAAAGCCTTAAATTTTACCTTGATCTTCTTGCCGGTGTTTACATTTATAATAAACTCTCCCTTTCGGATCACACCCTCATAAATTCTTCAACACGCAACCACAAGGAAAAAAAAAAAAAAACACAATCCTATTAATTTTTTGTTCATTTACAAAGTTAACACAAATTCAAAACAAAATATATGCAGATAAACACACATACAGGGAAAGTGATAAAATGGTCTGTGGTGGGAGAGTGAGTGAAAAAAGTAAATCTTGACCACTAGAATTTACATAGAAGCTAATTATTATGGAAACATAGTGTTGCACCCACTAATGTTAATGGTGAAATACTTCCATATTCTATATTATGGTAGAACAAACATTTCAGGGATGGGGAGAGGGGAAGGAACCACCATGTGGTCCAGAGGGCTGATAACTCCCGGTGGCAAGACTAGTGGGGAGGGGCAGTGAAATGATTTTGTTGGAATAGACACACACACACGGGGGAGAGAGAGAGAGAGAGAGATGGGGAGTGTATTGGGAGGTGACAAAATGCTGATGAGGGCATTCAGATTTCAGACAGTTGGGATTAAAATCGACGTGGGAGAGGGTCAGGGTCTCTCAAAAACCTGGCATTTGTCAAACACTTTTTTTTTCCCCAGTAATTAACACATTGACTTGTGGAAGGGTAAAGCCACACTGGTTTTTACCCATTTCCTTCAGTTTCTGTATTGTTTGATCTCTTTTCTACCTAAGCTTTAAACCAGTTGTTGCATGTAGTCATGCGACTTCTTTAAGTAATCATGTACTGGTTATGTGGCCAAGATTTACTCCTCTCACTCTCGTAACAGACGGCTTCCTTCACTTGATACTGTCATATATATGGTGTAAGAGAGTTTGAATTTACGTTACCTTAAATATGTTAACTGGCCAAACCGCCCTTCCTCCAACTTAAATGCCAATGCTACAAGGGGCCCATCAGGACTTCCAGTCAACTCAACCTGAAAGTGCAGAGACAAATTATTGAATAATAAAACACAAGTGCACAAATGCAAAATCGACTCGCAAATTCATTTGCAAGCCTCCATGTGAGGATATTCCATCCTCTTCCATAAATTCTTCTCTCTCCTAATAAAATTTCCTTTTTCTATAAAAATAATTTAACCAACCTTTTACTCTGTTCTGATTCTATATTTTTTAAAATTTATGCAGTAGTTATCATCCTGGTTATATCAGAGATGGGTTAGTTTTCATTCTGTAGTTTTTTTTCTGCCCTTTACTCTTGCAAATACTACTATAAATGCAAGAAAATGTCCACATGAGAAATTTTCAATTTTTGAAACATTATGTTTAAATAGTAATTACATAAAAAACACTCTGCGAGCTTCTAATCATTCAGGTAAATAACCAAGTTCTTCTTGATCACTTTTCCCTCTTGGTTTTAATCTATTTTCTGCATATCTTTTTGTATGATTCTTAACAGCAAAATTATTTTTCCCCACCCAAAAGAAAATATATTAAAAGAAACTCATAATTTATCATTGAAAATTAACCTTCAAATTCAAAGCCTAATTGACAATTTATGACAAATAGAACATAATATTAAAGCAAAATAAAGTTTAACGTCTTAAAAATCAGGTACCTTTTCCTCATTCTTTGTTTGGTCAAGGGCATAACTACTAACTTCAATTGGACATGGCAAATAATCAAGTACACCATCCAGAAGTGGCTGTACCCCCTGTATCAGTAACAGAAAACGAAGAAAAGCATAAGAGGCAGAAGGTGAAAATAGGGATGCCCGTATGCATATGCATATGTACAAGAGAACCTCATGGGGGTATGAGAGTTTGAACTAGAGAGCAAGGAAACCAACCGTAGACGAATTGATGATAAAAGATTCATCATTTATGCAAATCATTTACACAAATCCTATCAAAAGGTAGCTTAAGAAAGCATACAAAGTATTATATGCCATATTAAGATAGAGTCATAGGGACCCAAAGAATATCACAAGCAAGATAGGAGATAGAACAGAAACAGAGAAGAGGAAACGAGTAATCAGTAACAGATAGTTTTGAAGACAGCAGCATTCTAATAAAAATTTATCCGAACAAAAGTTGTATTCCTTTAATATTTAATGTTTTTGGTTATAAGTTGACATGTATTTGATTTCATTTGGGCATATGACGGGATGAAAAAACCCGGACATCTATGACCAATCAAAACAAACATAATGCACCTAGTAGGTTGGGCAACTTAGGCTATCTCTAGCAATATTAGAATATTATACCCTCCTAATATTTTGGGCCTTCTTGACAAATACTAAACACCTGCTAACATGATGCATGACATTATAATCACATATGACATGCATATTCAACCATTATAACAGTTATTTGTATTACAGAATGCTAGAGTAAATCAGTAAACAAAGCTACAAGAGGATTATCAAAAAAAAGAAAGAAAAAATTTGAATATCCAAATTAGATGCATCATATACATAATGAATAAGGAATACGACATATTAATAACGTGAAGAGGAGGAACACAGAAAGTAATAACTATATAGCACAGAATACACATACATATGAACTTCAGGTAATTTAATGGTTACCTTATTTTTAAAAGCACTACCCATGAAAACAGGTACAAACTTCCGTGCTATGGTGGCCCTACGAATTGCTTCCTGCTCAAAGAAAATGACATCCAAAGAGGTCCCTGCTTAGCGAAGGCTACTTTCACAATAATAAAACTCAATATTTATAAAAATAATTAAATATTCCAAACTACATATAAATGTAAAGGAGAATGTACTCAATGTAGTAAATCTACTTCGTGAGAATTTCTTGGTGAGTACTACCACAGGCCAAAGTTAGTGAAAAATACAAGAACTAAGCATCAATGAAGAACCAAACTTACAACTTCTAGCAGAAACAACAAATATTACTATATACGCAATTTGTTCACTGATAATCACAAAATAACAAGACTACTTCCCATTGAAACACCTATGCCTTTACTATTCATGATACACATCTAGAATGCTCAAGACTTTTATGTACTCAGACCCTAAACATCCGAACAAACTAATTGTCAGAAGTAGACCAAATACGAAGCATATCCAATGAATCAGATAATGAGCATACCTAATAGAGTAAGCAATTAAACTCCTTTTATAGATTAGAAGAGTTAGGACTTAAGAAACTGATTCTGCCAGCTAGATTAAGATAACTAACTTATAGGTTAAATACCTAATCTACCCTTGATGTAGCTTTCTCAACAAGCATTCTCTGCAATTTTATATAAGCAGAGAGAGAGAACAAAAATTCAGTTACTCAATACAACAGATTTGGAAAATATCTTCTCTCTCTACTCACTTCCTGCTAATACCAAATTTCAACTGGGTTGGGGAAGAAAAAACAATAAAAATAAAAGAAAGATCCACAGACCTGAAGGTCAGCAGGTGATATGGGCTCATCACCAAGGAAAGCTTCAGCAAGTTGATCATCAACTTCTGACACAGCTTCTATGAGCTCGCGCCTTTTTTCTGCTACCAAGGCTTCCATATCTCCAGGCACCTCTTCAGTGACAACTTTTTCACTGAAATAAGCACAATGGAGCATGCTAAGAATATGCCGTAAGGAGAATCAACAGTAGGAATAAAATGCAATGATTCTGAAACAAACCCATTAGAACCGCGAAAATAGTATGCTTTTAACTGCACAAGATCAACAAGTCCCTCAAAATCATCCTCCAAGCCTATTGGAACTTGCATTGCAGCACTATGATGCCGAAGCTTAGTTCGTGCCTGCAAAAATAAGGGTCCTCAACTGAGAAAAATATATACAACAATAATGATGAATTAAACACCACTTTTTGCCATTGTATATATGATCTCTTATCCTCCTTGTCCTTGTATTATTCTTCTATCCATCTTACTGATATTCTTCTATCAATAATTATTAAAAATAAAAATTTAAAAAAAAAAAGTATGATGTTGATCTAATAAATCAAAAAGGAAACTCAAACGGTTTCCAAAATATTCAAAGTTAGGAACCAATAATACTTACTAACTAGTAAACTAAATTTTCATAACTTATATATTGCTGCAAAAGCTTAATTAATGGGATGCTATATGCATATAAAAATGAAGGTGAAGCCAAAGGAGATTTTTAATAAACAAGTTACAGAAGACTTTATCATGAAAAATCAGCTTTAGAAGATACTCAAGTTTTTCAAATTCCTTAATATCTAAAAGATCAGCAGCCAAGCGATTGAGGAACCAAACTCCAAAATTATCTTCCATAAAACCATATGAATGCCGACAAAACTATAAAACATATCATCTATACTTTCTCCATTAATGTCCAATGAACCTGATTTAAGACTTTCCATGGATCTGCTCCCATCCGATCAAGCTTGTTGATAAATGCAAGTCTTGGAACCTCGTATCTTCTCATTTGTCGATCTACTGTAATGGACTGACTTTGCACACCACCAACACTGCAAAGTACAAGAATAGCACCATCAAGGACACGCAAAGCCCTCTCAACTTCAATGGTGAAATCAACGTGACCAGGTGTGTCAATTATGTTAATCTGCAATGACAAATTTCCCAAATGAAGCACAAACATAATTATACTTTTACCACAAAAAAACAAGAAAGTATAAATAATTAGCAAGCCAAAGAGATGGAAGAAAGAATTTATCAGTGCCGCAAGCGTAAAGATAGAATTCTTATTACAATACTCCAGTGTTTCAACATTTTTGGCTGTCATCAAGAAACAATTTGCTTCTGCTTAGCAGACTGATTTTTTTATTTTCTCAATTCCCCTTAAGAACGATTACACATAGAAACCTTTCAACCTTTTCATCATTCATTCTCCATGATAATTAATAATTCGTCCATAAAAATAATTAATATGGTAGCAATAGCAGTAACAGCAGCACTCAAACCACACTACACCTTAAAAAATCACTAGCTCTTCAAAATTGGTTAAATACTCAAACTCAGTCTGAGCTTAGTCAAAATATCAAACATGTTGACCAACTGCTATTACACGTGAAAAACTCATAACCACGTAAAATTCATCCAGTTGAATCCGATTCCTTCATGACTCAATTTAAAACTCAATCATAACTTAAACACTGAAATCGAACGGACTCATTCAGCATACTAGTCAATAGAAGATTCACATTTTCTTTAGAGAAAACATAAAATTAAAAAAAAAAATACTTTTAAAAAAAAAAATAGAGTAAACTTGAAGTAGATAACAGCTTTTATATTGTTTTAGTATTTTAGGAATAACAAAAACAATAAAACCATTTGGAGAAGGGGAACAGTTTACCTTGTAGTCTTTCCAAGAGCAGTAAGTAGCTGCAGACTGGATAGTGATTCCTTTCTCCCTCTCCAAGTCCATGGAATCCATCTTGGCGCCGACGCCGTCTCTGCCCCGAACCTCGTGGATCTCATGGATACGACCGGTGTAGAAAAGCACCCGCTCCGTCAAAGTTGTCTTGCCAGAGTCGATGTGAGCTGAGATCCCGATGTTGCGTAACCTCTCCATAGACTCCTTCCACCATGGCTCCTTATCCGTCGTAGCCGCCTTCGCGCGAGCAGCGTTGCCAGACGAGAAGTGCCGCAGGTGGAAGGCGCCGGCGAGGAGGGAGGACGCCGGGGACGGAGACGGCACAGGGGACGCAGAGGTCGCGGTGGAGGTGAAGAAGGTGTAGAGCAGGCGCGGCGTAGAGGACCTCGATATCCTTGCCATGGTGGTGGTGGTGTTAGAGGTGGCGCAGGGGTTTTTCGTTTGGTTTGTGGTTTTGTGGGGTTTGCAGCGTGTGGTGCCTAAACCCTGGATCCAAATGGGAAATTAGTTTTTTTTTTTTTTTTTTTTGCAACAAATGGGAAATTACTCTTTAACACCAACGTTAGGGAGCCAACAGAGAGTTAGTGTAATCAAGGAAATGGTGGACGATAAAAGGGAAAAGAAAAAATAAGAAAAAATGATATTAGCCTTCTTATTATCTCCCTAATATTGACTACAAAGATTTTTTCTTTATTTAAACTAGCGGCTTCACAGGCCTATTCAGCCACTTTTTCTATTAATTTTCGGTTGATAATTATGTATATTCTAGTCAATACTTTTTGAAAAATTCTATGTGTACATCAAAATCAGCCACCGTATTTTTATGCGTACACCTTAACAATACAAATAAACTATACAATAAATACTCCACGCGCGCTTGAGTGTTCAGCCACCATTGTTGATTCGTGCGTGTCTTTGGCACACCATGTTACATGCCATAATCTCTTCTTTCGTTCCTTCATTATTTGATTAATTTACTCCCACTGGAACTCTGAAAGCAATAAATATAATTTTGTTTTTACTTTTTCATCTTATAATAAAATATATTGTTAATTATAGCAAAAAATTCAATTATAATGAGACACATTTAAGGTAATAATCAACCTTAATAATTTAGATTTCTATAAAAAAAAATTATCTTTCTTTCATAAACAAGTTTTAAATTATAGTATAAAATCCAATTATAATTAAACATGCTCAATATAATAATCAAACTTAATCATCTAAATCTTTTAAAAAATTGTTTTTCTTTCCTATTACAGTAAATGAGAGAGTTTAATAATAGCTATAGGATCTAAATGTGTGGTTAGGATTAGATTATAAGAATGAAGAGAGAATGTATGGATAGTTAATGTACTTACAATGTGAGACAGTGTAATTAATGTCTTTGTCTTAATATTAGAGAGAGAAAATAATTAATTTTAAAGAATATTTATAATTTTAAATGTATTTTAATTATATTATTTGAATAAAATTTCACTATTACAAAAAATTTAAATCATTACTAATTAATGTTACTGTTTTTTATTTATTGTAACAAGTTAGTGATAGTGTTTATTATGAATTTTTATGAGGTTAAAAATTAATTTGTACTTGTAACTACTTCTACTTATATTATTATTTTGAATTTTACTATGGTATAAGAGACAAATTATTTAATTTTACTCAAAAAAAAATGTAGCATTCCTAATTCCTATATTGCAAAAACATAGCCTTATACCACATTATATCAATATCATGAAATATATATAGACAAATAAAATTAATAAAATAAGATATATTATGAACTAGTTTGGTATAATTAGCTTAATGTCGTCAAATTGTATATGATATTTCTCCAAAACATTTGTACATCTCCGTACATCCCATTAAAAACACAGGAAAATGAAAACATTAGTACATACATTTTATTTTCTATGTTAATGTTTACATTTTTCATGTTTTAAATAAGATGTATGGAGGTGTACAGTGGTTCATGTATATATATATATAGAGAGAGAGAGATGGAGCTTCTATGGTGCATGACTGTAGAGGCCAATGGTGGCCATTACTTGACCAGCCAATGTGGCATTGACATCTGGCAATGGGTTTGAAAAAATGAAAAAGCTGCATAACGGGGTGTTGGGATAGAAGAGGTATTGCAAATCAGAAAAAAATTTGGACAGGCCAGACATTGGGCCACTTATGTAATCGGACACAATATGTGTTATATATAATATGGATCTAGGTTTTATTTTGTTGGGTATGTTTTTGGAGAAGGGAATATAAGGCTTGGATTTCTTTAATACACATAATCTAATTATTTATCCAAAAAATGAAAAATCTAATCTATTTACGTATCTAATGTTTTTTTTTAGAAAGTTCGCTTTATTCTCGACTCCAAAGAGGAGGGCAAGAGGACTCAATAACCCCTTCAGCATTGCCATCAAGGAAATTGAGCCCCCAACAAAAAAAAATGTCATATCAACCTGTTTACATCCATCCCTACATTGCACCAATGCAATGAAATAACTCTAGCACCAATATTACACCAAACCAGACAGCAAAGCATTATCTAATACATCAACATATAACCATATAGTTAATCAACTATCAGTAACGTAAACTCAGTCCAAGCCACCTTGATATCTTGTCACAAATCATCATGGCCGGATCAATGAAGCTTGGTGTTATTGCTGTCCAATGTATCCATGTGAGTTCAATCATCTTGATCCCATTCTGCCATCATTTAAATTTCCCAATGAATCCAGCGATCCTCTTCCTGTTGAGAGCGTGTCTCCCATTGTTTTCTTGCTCTAAAGTTGTTCACCTGCTTAAACACAACACTACAATGCATAAAGAGATTAGCCACATTTTTCACCTTGTTTCTAAGGAATCTTAGTTGCCAGTTAGTGTCTTCGATGTTTTTCAACCATCCAACGATGTCTTTTCTATCAATTACCACCGTGATATCCTCTTCATTCGCATTTAACTCTTCTAACATAAACTGCATTCCGATCTCAAGTCCTTCAACATACTATTCGCCTTGCTCCTTTACCCAAATAGCTTCACCAAACCAACATTTGACTTCTCCATCACCAGCTGTTATGTAACCCCCTACCACAAACTTGTTCATGTCGCTGCAACTCAAAGTGCACATCCACAACACCCATTTGGACTTCAGTTCTTCAATTGTCCCACCTCCTTTCAGCCCAAGAATCTTGCCACCATGCTGTTTTGTACCCCATTGAGTCATCAGATTCGTGATTTGCCTCCATGCACCTTCCCACTCGACAACCTCATTTTCAAAAATTCTTAAGTTCCTATTCTTCCACACTACCCAAATTACCGTAAAAAACAGTACCGCCCATTTCCTTCTCTTCCACTTGACAACATCTTGCACCATCCAACTATCAAACCAAGTCCTAACATCTCCGCTACCCACCCAAGCAGTATTTCCAAAGTTGAACGACAACCACCACAATTTTGTAACATACGGACATTGTAAAAAGAGGTGATTTATATATTCCGTCTCAGAATTGCAAAACACGCATACCTCATCTCCCGGTGCAAGGATGCCTCTCCGAGCCAGCAACTCCTTCGTCTTCACACCCCTTAGCAATACAGACAATGTCAAAAGCTCTACTTGCGGAGGAACCAAACCACGCCACACATTGTCAAAAGTATGCTTGGTGGTAGGGACCCCAAATTCCAACCCAGCAGTAGCCGCTATACAAGACTTTGTTGTGTATTTTCCATCCTTACTGAAAGTCCAAGCCAAACGGTCTTAAACACCTGCAGAAAGAGATATAGTGTCTAAAATTTTGTGAAGGTCTAGGATATGGTTACGCTCACTCTCAAAAAACTCCCTTCTCCATTGGAGATTATAGCCCCATTTTGTTCCCAACCACACACCACAGTCACTTACGAAGCAGTTTTTCAGGTTAGAAATTCTATAAATACGGGGAAACTTCTCTTTTAGTGGCTCTTCACAAGCCCATGCATCTTCCCAAAACTTCACTCTCCTACCATTCCCAATACACATCTTCCATCCCTCACTACTTAGTTTTCTCAGTACATCGTTCGCTTGCCCAATTCCAACAATTTCCTTCCATGGCCCATTCGACCTGCTACATTTATGATTCTTTACTTTCTCATGCATGTCCACATCATAGCAAGATGAGACGACTTTCTTCCACAACGGTTCATCTTCTTCAGCAAGCCTACTCCACCACTTAAATAGTAAAGCCGCGTTCTTCATTGCCATGTTTCCTACACCAAGTCCACCATGCTCGTTGGGTTTCATAATTGTGCTCCACTTTATAGTTGGCCATGATCTCCCAATGCCATTACAGCCCAAAAAAAACTTAGTTTGAATAGAAATTAGCTTCTTCTCAACAGCCATGGGCATCTTGAAGAACCCCAAATAGTATAGTGGTAAGCTACTAATCACAGACTTGATAATAACGAGCCTTCCTGCCTTTGTAAGCAATTTGGCTTTCCATGACCCCAGTTTCTTCTCCACCTTCTCAATCAGTGGTCTCCATGTGTTCACCCTTCTCGGATTAGCACCAAGGGGGACTCCCAGATAACTGATTGGTAATCTACCAACGCCACATCTCAAAGCTTGCTTTAGTTTTCGATTTGTCACCTCGTCACAATTGACCGGTATAATCACTGACTTTTGCAGATTTAACTCCAACCCAGTCATCATCCCAAAGCACTGCAGCAGCCTCCTATAGTTCTTTAGTACATCTGGATAAGGCGGGCAGAAGAGAATGGTATCATCTGCAGACTGCAGATGTGTCAAAGCTACCCTCCTCTTTCCCACCTCAAGGCCACTTATTATCCCCTTCTCTTTCACAGTCAGCACCATCTTATTCAGGGATTCAGCAACCAATACAAAAAGGAACGAGGATATCGAGTCTTCTTGTCTTAATCCCCGCTCCATTCTGAATGGTTTCGTTGGTGACCCATTGATCATAATGGACATCATTGCTGTCCTGAGCATGCCTTGAACCCATCTCCTCCACGTTATACCAAAACCCATACACCTTAACACATGATCCACAAAATCCCATCGTACTGAATCGTAGGCCTTTCGGAAATCGAGCTTTACTATTACACTTGCCTTTCCGTTCTTCTTCAACCAAGCCACGGTCTCGCAAGCAATTAGCGCTTTGTCAAGTATTTGTCTTCTTTGGACAAATGCAGTTTGAGTGTCCCCTACTAAGCACTTCATCACGGGCCTCATTCTTGCTACCATGATTTTGGATATGACCTTGTACACACTTCCAACCATACTAATGCGTGTGCATCATTGATGGTTTTAGGCCCTAATTCTGTATGTTTTTAGTAGAGATTTAGCTTAGTACTCAAGTGAATTTGCTTAATTATTCATTTATTAGTATCTTGAGTACTCTGTCTTGTTTTTACAGAATTGAAGAAGAAACAAGAGAATACAAAAGAAAATGGAAGTGGTTTGAAGAAGAAGACTTCTTGAGTATGCTGTCAACTTGACCTCTCTGCACTAAAGTGAGGATAACTCGAGTCACAGAGCTCTAAACGATGCAGTTCCAATCTCGTTTGAAAGTTAACATCCGGGGCTTCGCGTCGGTATATAATAGTCTATGGTTGACAATTGGTTTGAGTCCCAAAAACACCCTGGAAAAGTGACGCTGAAGAGCTGCCGCGCCCTCACCACACCCCAGCGTGGCCTAGGCGTGACACCTACCCAACAGAGCCCCATTTTCACGCCCCAGCGTGATCCATGCCCCATTTCCACGCCATGACCGCGCCCTAACCACGCCTAGGTGTGGCAGGGAGCCCAAAACCATGCCAAGATCAAGTTGCAGCATGGCTAGGGCGTGACAGACACTCCAGGACCGCGCCTCTCTCAAGTAAGGG
>JASCZI010181498.1:18454-32883 GCA_036250425.1 Stylosanthes scabra
TTTGTATCCCTATAGTCTCAAATCATTACTTGATCAGTTGATATGGCTTTCCTACATTATGGTTTATTTTGTAACGAATTGCCTGTGTTTACTTGACAGGTTGTTGAAGTGCCTAATGTTAGTTGGGAGGACATTGGAGGCCTTGAGAATGTCAAGCGTGAGCTGCAAGAGGTAAATCTTGCTACTATTCGCTTCAAACTGTTGCTTATTTCTGTATTGATTTAATCCCTAATTGCTTTCGTTTTTGTGGACTCAGACTGTTCAGTATCCTGTGGAGCACCCAGAAAAGTTTGAGAAGTTTGGCATGTCACCGTCAAAAGGAGTCCTCTTCTACGGTCCTCCAGGATGTGGAAAAACTTTGTTAGCCAAAGCGATTGCTAATGAATGCCAAGCTAACTTCATCAGTGTAAAAGGCCCAGAATTACTTACAATGTGGTTTGGTGAAAGTGAGGCCAATGTTCGAGAAATTTTTGACAAGGCTAGACAATCGGCTCCTTGTGTTCTTTTCTTTGATGAGCTTGACTCCATTGCCACACAGGTTTGTTTTTTTGGTTACATCACACTCTTATACTTTATTAATATGCTTATCAATCAAACTGAGTTACATTGTAATCTATCGAGACAAGGTTGATTCTTACAATTGTTTGTATAAACATTAAACATCACTTGTGTCATTCATGTATAGAGAGGAAGCAGTGTTGGTGATGCTGGTGGTGCTGCTGACAGAGTTTTGAATCAACTTCTGACTGAAATGGATGGCATGTCGGCCAAAAAGACTGTGTTCATAATTGGGGCAACTAACAGACCGGACATCATTGACCCGGCACTTCTTCGTCCAGGCCGTCTGGATCAATTGATATATATTCCTCTTCCCGATGAGGATTCCCGTCACCAAATCTTCAAGGCCTGCTTGAGGAAGTCTCCTGTCTCCAAAGATGTTGATTTGAGAGCACTGGCTAGATATACTCAAGGATTCAGTGGTGCTGATATTACTGAGATATGCCAGCGAGCATGCAAATATGCTATTAGAGAAAACATTGAAAAGGTATACTTTTGATACACATTAGATTAAGTTGTCATTTTGTCAATTACAAAACTCTGATGAATTGTATGATTAACTTCAGGACATAGAACGAGAGAGGAGGAGTAGGGAGAACCCTGAGGCCATGGACGAAGATGTCGTCGAAGATGAAGTTGCTGAGATTAAGGCTGCTCATTTTGAAGAGTCAATGAAGTTTGCACGCAGGAGTGTCAGCGACGCTGATATTCGCAAATACCAGGCATTTGCTCAGACCTTACAGCAGTCGAGGGGATTCGGAAGCGAGTTTCGGTTTCCAGAAACTGCTGAGAGGACTACTGGATCTGACCCCTTTGCAACTGCTGCTGGCGCAGCTGATGAGGATGATCTGTATAGTTAGTAGGTTTTGTAAGCTCTGTATTAGTGTCTCTAGACTTTCCCTTAAAAGTGGCAACATCGGATCCTCCTGTTTATTTTGCTTTTCATATACTTAAAACACCCCCATAAACGTAAAACTCAGAGATGATATGTTACTATGTTTATATTATGAATGGAATTTTTAGGTTTTAGGTAATAATTGTGAATGTCATGCATTCCTGCATGGTCTCATCCTGGATTCTCATCAACCATGATCTGTTTTTAACTTTCTACTTAAAATCGTTGAAAGTATACCTTGAAGAGGGTTGGATTCAATATAGATTATGAGATAAGAAGCTACTAAACTGTGTCTAATTATTGATTAGTTAAGTCACATTTCAGATGAGGGAAAGAACTAGAAACTGAAAATTGAAGTTTTGGGGAAAGTGTTAAGAGGTGAGATGTAAGATGTTTATTCTTGTCTTATCTGCATAGATTGCCTGACAATTAGTTCGCTTGGGTGGGGCCTAAGCATGAAATAGGTTCTGCAAAAAGTTGGCATCAACCAATAAACTAGATAACATATACCAGAGAAAGTTTCAACTTTCAAGGTGATCTTAGACAACAGATATATGTTTGCATAAGCAACAAACATAAGGCACTGCATTAACCAAACCACATCACAAAATTGCATATATAGTACTTTGGAATTTTCATTAGAAGGTTGAAAGTTTTAGTACATTCTAGACTACATAGCATTGTGACAAAAAATAAAAAGTAAATATTGATTCTCTCTTTGGTAAGATAGTTAGCCATTGTTTCATGCATCAACTATGCAAGCAGGTTTCCATTCCCATGCACCATCATTGTCAAAATTGTAGGTGACAATATATATCACTAACCAAAGTGATGAAAACAAGCATCATTAGTTTTCTCATCTTCTTCTAGCTACTGATACTGATCTTGAAAAGGCATATACAATTAGGAAGGAAAGCAAAAGCCTCTTCCATTCAAGAAAACAAGTTCAAGGTTGTTGTTTCCCCGAACGCATTCCGGAGCAGCCGCTAGAGCCTAGCGGATCATAGTTGACGAATCTGCTCGGCGCAGAGTTATGCCGGAACCCCTTTGGCAAGCAACCCTTCACCTCCCTGACTTGGAACACCTTCTGCTTATGATCAAGCTGTGGCTTCACATATGTTTCAACTTCTGATGCAACTAGTGGCCTAGTCACTGTACTTGGAGCACTAGGGGGAATTATCCTTCCACCCATGGTTATGTCTAGTGAAAGGAGAAGATAAAGGGTTACCACCATAAGGGACACATGTGTTGTAGACATTCTTCTTTTTCTTTTAATAATCTCAATTGAACTTTTCTCTATAGAGATGGTTATGTTAGTGTATGAGTATAGAAGAGGTTTTTATGGTACAAGATTGTTGAGAATGGCTTGATACTATGCTGCCTTAAATAGGACTCGTGAATAGGCATAGAAATGTCACAAAATCTTCACATGACATGGCATTGTTTATTGTTTATTGTTTAGTACTAGTTATTATTAGTACCTTACCCCACCATTACTATTGAGGTTGTGGTTTCATTGTGAGTTGGCAGGGTGGGTGCACCTTATGCTCGTGATACTATATACTATTTTCTATACTGTCCAATGGTTTCTTCTTTTTTATTTTCTGCCTATTAGGGAGTGACATTAAAGAACATTTAAAGGTTACATAATGATATAGTTAAGAGTTGTGTGGGTTGATGGGTTATTATAAGAATTCAAGGCAATGAACAAATTTCTATAATGACTATGGCTATATAGATTTATTTCCCATTAAATTGGTTGGTTACACTATAAAACTATATTTTGTGGTGGTAGCTTTGGCCCCATCCACAAATTGTTAAGCTCTCCTTAATAACAACACCTTCTCCAATTAAGTTGTCATTTAATACTTTGTTTTCAAAGATTTTTTTTTTCTTCACCAATAAAAATTCAGCCAACATTAACCAACAATTTAAATTGGATGTTCTATTTCTTTAGGTATCGGATGTTTTATTTCTAAAAATACAAAGTTAGCTGATTGTTAGTTGCTTTAGGTTTCGGATGTTCTATAGCTTTCATTGTGGATGTTTTATAATCAGTGGTTACGAACTGATTTATTGGTTAGAAAAATGTTGGTTACCTATATTTTTTTTTCCGGTTTTCAAAGAATTTAATGGCTATTAAATAATTTTACAATTTTTTTATTAGAAAATTTTTTAGATAATAATTATTTTACTAATGTGATATTGAAACATAATTAACTGTTTGTGTAACATTTTATTAAATTGATGGTAATAAAAGATTAAAACCCACTCAAACAGAGTTAACTTAGAAGAATTGAGCTAATAAGTTCTTTAAATAGGGATGGTAACATTTAGAAATCTCAAGAACTTATAATTCTCTACTTATCGTATCTTTTATTATACAAAAATTAAATAATTGGGAACCAAAACTTTATTATAGATGAAATAGCATTGAATGAGAGGATTCAACCACAAGCAAAAGCATAACTACTCATGAAGTTTAATTTTAAAGGAGAATATCAAACCCGGCTCCCTCTCTTTTCTCCCTCCTCCTATAAAATTGAAAACTTGGTATAATGTGTGAGGTTAGGTAGAAGTAATTGGGTTAATTTTTTGGTGTGAAATATGGAGATATGGTTGCAACATTCAGTGTAACTACTGAGAGTAATAATTGGACAGTTAAAAAACAAAAGAAAGAATGAATGTATGGAATTAAGATTATACCAGAAGCATTTACAGAGGGAACAACTCATGTTGAGGGGGTCATAAAAACCTTACCATTTATGGTTCACGAAACAGCAGCTATTCATGAGATTCCACGTGAGGAGGGTGGCTTCACTCAATTTTCAATTCGAAAATTGAAATGCACATAACATATTTATTTATGAAATTTGGGTGCCACATTATAATAGCAGTAATTGCATGGCAGCATGGGGTAAGTTATTAACTTACTGCCTCGAAAAGGCAGAAGGGTTTCAGAAGAGGCAGACCTCAAATTTAGTATTTACTTTCCTCACGTGAAACTCCTCACTCGTAAGAATGGAGTCTTTAGATTGAGCTCATGCCCAAACACATACAAAATCTTTGTCCATTTTTATTTGCATTTATATTTATTGCTATATTTTCCTTTGTTTCATATCATTTAGTAAAACCTCACAGCATTTAGCATGTATTCTAAAGGTGTTATTGATTCAACAAGTTTTTATACAAAGATTAAATTTCTTAGGTATTCGCTATGCATTTATTAAAATGAAATTTAGAAGAGTCTATTAAATAACGATGTTGAACTTTAACAATGAGTATTATTACTTTGCAAGTATTGTTGTAATTGTAGTATTAATTGAAGGTATAGTAAACTTTAATTAAAGATAGTCACCAAAAAAACTTTAATTAAAGATGTGGGATTGGGGGTGTTGATTTTAAGGGCATTTAGAGGAGGGTTGGTCTTCAGTTCGGTGGAACCACCGTGGCAATTGATTGCAATGTTTATAGTTATAGAGTAGTATTCCACAATTTCATCATGTTTATAGAGAAAAAAGTCTCGTGTGGTTGGGTTATCGGTCATGGTACCATACATCATTAAATTGAGTCTTTTAACTTAAACATGGTTAATTTAACGAGAACCCAAACATCAAACAACTTATTGTTAAAAAGTTTTCACTTGTTAAAATTATCTTGTTTGACCCACCTTAGTGATAGTCCATTGCGTTTAGTTTATATTTTCATTTCTTAAAATTCTGTAAATCCAAAAGGAGAACGATAAAAATAATAAAATCATTTTTTTGTTTTCACTTTTACTCTATATTTTTTCTACCATGAATCCTAAAAAGTAAAAACTGAAAATAAAGGTAGAAAATAAAAATATAAACCAACCTCACTCTTATATCATTAATAGCAGTAAATTAAAAGAGCTTACATAATTTACATACTTTTTCTCTTTTTTCTTTTTCATTAGGAGAGCTTTCCTTTTCATATTTTAATTGGTCTTGCTTGGAATCTAGTTTTGGGGCCTAACATCCTTCTGTGGAATGAGTGTTTGCAAAGAATAACTTCTGGGAGCGGTGTAGCAGTAAGTAGTAACTACTAAGGTGTAGGTCTCTTTATCTTTGTCAAGGTCACCCTTATTAAACAAGCAAGGTTTCCATGATGAAAATGTTGACCAACGGTCAAGAATAAGATCCCCATGATAACATGGTAGTATGGTATCATTCAAAGACAATAAACTTTTTGTGACTATTCCCTTTAACTTAAATGCATATATGCACATCAACATGCATTTTTTTAGCTCATTGACCAACAGGTTCTATAATAAAGGTATCTCTTGACAAGTAATCTTCAATAATATTCATCAGATAATCACCTAACTTACTCACTAATGACATGTTATCCACAGATACGATCATGTTTCTTTGGTTGATTATATGTTAATAATAATTGCATGCAACAATCTTCCTATAGTAAAGCCACACACGCGATTAACAAAGATAAGAATTTCTAATTCCCTTACAGACATAAATAGATAATTGATGACAATCAATTCATTATTAGACAATTTATTTTCTTAAAGAAAACTAAATAATAGCAAACAAACTATTCTTAAATCAGTCACAATTTTTCTCTAAAGTAAAATAATTGTTCAACCTTTACTGCATAACATTTTAAAACTACAACTATGCAGCAAGTTACTAAGAACCCATCTATATGGTCAATGAAATATCACATCACGCTAATTCAAATATGGAGTCTACAATAAATCATTACAAACCAACAAGGATTAAAATGTTGAATTATGCACATCAAACACTTGTACTTCCCCTTCTTTGCACCGGTTTGTAGAGCACAACTGTAACAAACTTAGAACGGAAACGATGAGTGAATCCCAAAGCCACCACAGATCTTGGTAGCTCTCGGTTCTCAATATAGAGATGATTTAATATCACATTTTGGGGTGATGGAAGAGTTGCTGAATTGTCTATACTAGTAGGATAGCCCAGCAAACTGTGCTGCAAATGTGAAGGAACCATAGGTGGATCCCTCGTGTCATCTTCATTTCCTGGGTATACATTGCTGTAACTAGAGTCAGGTGACTTTGGAACTTCAAACCCAACTACAGTTCGTTCATCCTGCATAAGATTGTATAAATATTAACCATACTACTAACAGTCAATTGATGTAATTATTATTAGGATAATTCACTCACATGATTTTCACCGTATGAGCTGCTCATATTGCAATTGGAGGTAACAACTAACAATGTGAATTCATCAACTAGAGCCTAAGATACCAATAAGCCTGAAAAAAAAAAAAAAGAAACAGTTTTTCCTTCAATTAAAAATAGATTCGATGTATTTAATGAACATATGCATATCAATATCAATTAATCTTAGGAGTAAAAAATTGTCATTCTATTGTGTTATGTAATTCTAGTTAATTAGTGTAATATATCTAGATAAGCAATATAATGCTTAATATTTCATTCCATCTGTGTTCCCATCTTCCAAAACACTAGGCGAAGTCACAACAGCAAAAATTATTGGAACTTCTCATATAAAAACATTCTATACTAATAGTTAATACAAAATTTTATGACTTATTCTTTCTATAAATTATGATGTACCTAACCCCACCTCATGATGATATTTATGCAATTGAGAAAGTTAATATAGCTATAAACCAGTTCTGTTAGACTACAACTCCACATGGGAACATATATCCTTCAGGGCACTCAGAATTGCAAGTTTGCCAATGCAATCAACAGTACATATTAAGATGTTTAACTAACATTTGATTAATAAACACATTTCAACAAATCTGCACTAAAATATGTTCCTGAATTATAGAATACTAAGCTAGGAAGTTGGAACCCTAGAGTTTCACAGAATCATGCATTTCGCACTAAAATACCAAATAGCCAAGCATACACTCATAAATCAAGGCACAATTTATAGCTACAACTTCTACAATAATAAGCTCACAATTGCAGCCATTTATTTTTAACAAAAAAATATAAATAAAAAAACTGAAAAAACAGAGTACACGTACAAATCTCTATTGGTTCCGGAACAGACAGAGAGCCCAAGCACACCAAATTGAGAGTCCCAAATGCAAGCCAGAAACGCAAAATAAATATTCAAGAGAAGAAAGGGAATATTCGAGGAACCCAAAGATGGTACCTTGTGGAACAACGGCGTTCGATTTGGCAAAGGTAATTAGGAAAGAATTGAGAGAATGCGTAGAGTGGTTAGGGCGCATTCAAATTGAATTGAAATAATTTGGGGGTTCGATGATTTTGAGAAAATAACGGTGGGAAAGTGGACGCGCGTAAAAGAAACCCTAAAGAAAATGGAGGGAATAGGGATTTGGGCATTGAAGAAGAAAAAGAAGAAGAAGAAGGACGACAGCTAAAGCAAGTGCTCAGCTCTCAACACAAGTCACACAGCTGGCAACTGTCTTCTCTTCTTCTATTCTTTAAAACGCACCGTTTCGAACCCCTTTTTTTTTTTAGGGCAATAGGACTACCCTTTTTTTTTTTTTAATTAAAAGGGCAATAGGACTATCGGAGGAAAGATTTCCAAATTTTTGTTCAATTCGTTAAGATGGGTTTGGAACAAAATATTTTTAAGTTGGATGGTATTTCATTTGATTTAAAACTAGTTATTTTTTTAAATTAATAATATAAAATAAGATTTTATTTTATTTTAAAAATTTTTTTGATAGTTATAATTTTTTATTTTAATTTTATTTTTATTATTAATTAATTGCTATTATATTGAATTAAATACATAATATTATTATAAATATATAATTACAAATATGATCTATTAAAAATTATAGATCTTAAATTAAAAAAGATAATTTTAGATTTTAGCAAACTATAATTATTCTTAAAAAGATAAAATAATATACATATATTCAAGTTTTCAAAGTGTATTCATATTTAATAAATTAACACGCTAAATATAAAAATAATGAAATCTAATAAAAAAATTTAAATATAAAAATAATAAATTTTATGTCTCTAATACAAAAAGTTTGAGTCTTAAGAAAGAAAAAAAATTTAGTGGAATGCTTGTACATGTAATACTAATATGACGTTGATATGATTTTATTTTTTTACATTTTATTTACCACGCAACATTTTATTACCACCTATAATCTTGTCAGCCAACTGGACCCTAGCGGACGATGTGGACAGACATACTCAGCCTGGGGTTGCTGGCTCGGTTTGCCAATGAGTCCGAGGTTATATTAATATTTAAAGTGTAAAAATGACTTTCATCACGTAAAAAAAAATGACTTTGTACACTTTAGGACGTCAAATCATTTCAAATTTTTCATCTAACCAACCCAATCCTTTAAAAATGGAGGAATATGAGTTAAGTTATAATATGAATCCATGAAATTTACGAATCAATTAATTCTAATTCTAACACGAAAAAAGGTGAAAATAAGCAGTGGAGTTTTGGGTAGGTAGTGTATTACTAAAAGGAAAACCTTAATTGGCCACTTTTAATATGTATATAAATACAATATTTTATTTGTATACAAAAATTAGCTATAAAAATTAACTATCATATATTTATATATATTTATATATATATGAATATATATATAATTTTATATTTTTAATAATTCTATGTGAATAAATGATTTTGACCAACTAAATCCAATCAAATCATTTATTTTTATGCTAAATAGAAGATTATTTCGATGTCAAATAAAATTTTATTTATGTGTAATTTTTTAATACTATTTGATACCGAAATAATATTCTATTTAGCATAGAAATAAATTACTTGGTTGAACTTAGTTAGCCAAAGCCACTTGTTCAAATAGCATTACCTTTATATTTTTACTATGTATTTTATATTTTAATATGTATTATATAATAGTAATTAATTTTAATGACTAATTTTATTGTGCTAATAATAAAACCGCGTATAAAATATTATATATACATTAAAATGATCTATTTATATAGTAAAAATTGTTGGCATATGCCATATAAACTAAGAATATGTACGTGGTTAAACCTTACTCAATGGCAATTTAGTTGCTTGTGAATAATATAAACACAGCCGAGTTCACATGGGAATCAATTTCCCATTTTTTTTTTTCTCGTGTGATGTAATGAATAAAAAACCTAAAAAATTATCATACCATATTCAGAATGTTACTGTCATTTGACATGTCTAAGATGCCATCCACTCTTTCCTAATTCCTACCCGACCTACTTAATAAATGTGATACACTATTACAATGGTGAAGTACATATAACGAGCATTCAAACTACTCTACAAATGAAGATGATAATTCAGTAAAAGATTGAATTAGATTGGCAGCATAAGAGAAGGCTGGTTTTGGTTTTCCCAAGTCATTTTGTCAAGTTGTTGTTTTGCTTCCTATGTCATGAAAATTAAAATAAGTAAAGAAGATAGTGTAAGAGGAGAATAGAAAGAAGGAGGGGAGGGAAATGGTGGAAGCTAAGGGTGTGGTGTGACAGCCGAGACGGAGAGAGTCACGTGGGCAGCGTTGAGTTAGAGAGCTACAACAACCATTAAAGTAATAGTGTACGGACAGGGCCCTCATTCCACGTGAATGGGGCGTGGGTCTTGTTTCGTTTCCAACCAACCACCCACACCAGACACCACCATCTCCAGTGAACAACACCGTTTCCACTTTATTTCCTCTCATTTTTTTTCTTATTTATTTTTTATTTATTTGTTTTTTGTATCTCCATCACACTCCACACGTTACACATTAACACATTATAATAACGTGCTTCTATTTCACATTCAAATCTTATAACATTTTAGCTACCTATTCACTTAATTGTTATACGCGCGCCACCAGCTAGCTTTTACAATGTGATATATATTCTCTCAAAATATCTTATGCTAGTTCGTTATAAATTCCATGTTACAAAATACTTTCACATACATATCAACTTTAGACACTTATTTTTATTAAATATTAAAAATTAAAATAAAATAAATAAATAAACACTGTGCATCCTCACTTTTTGTTTGAATGTTTAAGGGAGATTCGAACTCGAGACCTCTTAAAATAAGGAAAGAGTAATATCATATGATTTACAAATGTGCATCATATACATTACTCTTAAAATAAAGATCTTATCTATGCGCGCTGCCTTTGTTTTTTATACAGCAACTAGTTAACTTATTGAATGTGGTTTTTCTAAGTCATAATTATGTTCGTTAGTCATTGGTTACGTGTAAAGTCTTAGTTCTTAGATATTTCCCAATAACATTGATGTTCATCACAGCCATCATAACATCTGTGTGGTATACATATGTATACATATAAGACAAAAAATGCGATTTGATTAAATTTTAAAAGCCATGAAGCAAGGCTAAAATGAGATAAGACACCCCCGAAAAAGTATATTATCCAAACACGTAAAGGTATGTTTTGTGGGGAAGTCCATCATTTACACACATATATGGGATAGGATTTTGTCAAATACAATGCACACTATACATTTATGTGCATGGACACGATAAGAGTAGTGTCAAGCAACAGATTAATAAATTACTTATTATTTGAATAAATATATTTGTATTATATATGATGATGATGTCATGTTGGCGTCAGGATGATATTTACTCATAATTATATGGCTAAGAATGGAAGATATTCTCATATTCATGGGAATATTTCCTTTCCCAAGTGTTGCTAAAATAATTAAAGTAGTTGAAATGTGACATACGGTTTATTAATCCTTTGTCAGCATACAAAACTTGACTTGCAAAAGGTGATTCGTGTGGAATAATATTTACTCGCTCGCAAATGGGTTTTATTTTCTTGGGCACGATTACTCGTGATAATGATTTCAATTAATTACGTACATTCTATTTGATTTTGATCTTAACAAGTTAAGGTGAATGAATGCTCCAAATATCGGTGCGTAATTGGCGTGACGGCATGGGTTATGAATGTGCAGAGGCCAATCAAGTATCAACAAGTAGGGATTAAGCTAAGTTTATCTCGATAATTTTTGAATGACTATGGTGGAAGTCACTCATCATCATATGAGTCATAGTCACCAAAAATAAATAAATAAATATGAGTCGTGATTGAAATTAGTCAAGCCACATATAATAATCACTACAAATTTATTTCACTCATCTAATCTTAATCAGCAAATTAAACAAACCACTGTATTTTTCCCTATAGTCTACACAAATAGTCGAATCATGAATTATAACTAACGACAACAATAGTACTCAAATAAGACAAAATTCAATAACTAACTTTAGTTAGTCAATATTAACTGATTTCAGATTTATGTTTATAATTTAAATTGTAAATATAATGATTTATGATTTATCTTTCAAAATTTAGTTCCTTAATTTGTTGAGAGATGCTTTTTTTTTTTATTTTTTTTAACGAATCAACATATCCACCGGATCGAAAGTCTAATGATTAATTTTTCGGATACTGCACAAATAAAATGGGCGAACTTTCTAAGCAAGCAAGCTCCATCCTTTAAAAAAAATCAAACCCGAAAGATGACTAAGGAACACAAACCTTTGTCGTGCATGTACTAACTTCCGTTGGTTATTTGTTGAGAGATATATACAAAATAATTTATACAGACATTCATTAGCCAAGCTATAACTAATAATAATTTAAGGATATCTATTACCGAATTGTGACTTTTTTTTCATGTACAGAGTCATATACTATATATATCTAATAATAATAATGATGAGTAACAGAAGATGATAATAATATCTACGTATATATGTACATGTATCTGGTTGAAATGTAAGTGGTTGTATATAAGTAAGCGCATTGCATGGTTCATTCGTGAGGTAATAATAAGAATGGAAGATATGTTGGATGTTGGTGACAAGTAAGTATGTGGAGATGCACAAAGTTGCAGGGATCATTGTATTGATGAGCAGACACATATATAAGACTTGACAGAAGCAGCTTTGGGCCTTGTCCGTGTGGGTTGCAATCATAGAGTTGTTCCAACTTCCAACTCATTGCAATGTTAGTAACCATCATCATGAATCACACATCATTACATATTCTTATTCACTACTACCATTGCATATACCATCCATTTTTGGGACCACCTTTCCTTACTTTATGGAATTATTATTATACCTTTCATAATAATTTTTCATTTCTTAAAAAATTAATCAAAATATATAGTACATTTTTACAATTAAATACTGTGTATATGTATATGAAAAAGTATACAGAACGATTACAAGGGAGCCAATTAAAAAACACATACCTTATGATATTGGGTCAGTTATTTGAGTTTTTATGAACTTTCACATAATAGTTTTTAGTTACTTCTTATAGACTATATTACGTGGGTTCCTAACATCACTATATATATATATATATATATATATATATATATATGAAATTTTTTAATTTGCTAACTCTAAATTTGCACTACTCTAGGTACATATTAACTTGAATTAGTCAAAAAATATATATATATATATATATTAACTTGAATTTGATTTTTTCCTAACTTTTTGTGCCATAACAAACAACAATAGGTCTTGTCAAAATATTGTGTGTTTATATGATATATATTCAACATCGGATCAATTATGTGAAGAAAATAAAATTGTTGAATAATAATATATTAATAAAATTGTCTTAAACTGTTAACATGTGATATTGAAGTAGACAAGGGGAGACATAAGAAATTGATTTATTTGTTGAGTCTCATATATTTTAGTATGGGACAAATTAAAAATATCTCAAAAATAGGAGTAACAATTTTTTTTTAAAATGTGACAAAAATATATTAACATGAAGTGAGTTTATTTTACATTGGAATATTTTTATTATTTTCATATTTCAGTATTATTTTTATCACAGGTTAAATTTTTGTGCTACATTTTTACAGTTTGTTCTTATTTATTTATAATTTTGGTTTGTTGATTTGATGATGAAAGAAAAAGAATAGCGGGAAAGCCGCAGAGACAGATGAGATCGTACGGAGTGCGCCACGGCCTTTTCAGGTGGGACTCGCACTTGCCCTTTCACCCTTTCACATCTCACTCCACAAAATTTCAATTTCTTTTATTTATATAATTACTCTGGTTTAATCACAAATTTGTAAAAAATAAATAAAAGGAATGTATTATAAATTAGGAAAATTATCCCGTATGTGTGGTATACCGTATTCCAACACTTTTTAGTCATTGATCTTAATTGATTTTAATTATAAGATATTAAAATCAATGGTTAAAAGTACTGAATACTGATATGCCACGATTTTCACGGCATACCGAATAATCATTATAATTAATTTTTAAAATAATTATATTTTCATAGTAAAATAATAAATTTTGTATAAACATAAAAATTTATTATTATATTTTTATATAAAATATAAATTTAATTTAATTAAATTACTTATAAAATTTAAATTATGGATAAAATTAAATTAAATTATATATTATTTATAATATATGATTAAATAATATATATTAATTAATTTTCAAGTAAATCTTCACTACAACTTCTTTCCCTTTCACTATCAACCTATACGGAACGAAACACTACCACGTATAATATAATAAATGTGAATATAATAGCAATTAAAAATTTAAAATTACACAGCTTTTTGACATCCACGTACAGCGCTTTTATAGAAGGAATGATTTTGTTTATCTACTATATATTTAATAATCTTCTTTCTCTCTTTTCTTTATTCCCACTTCCTAAGTCACTCCGTAACTTAAAATTCATATTTTATTAAAAAAATATTTGACACTAGCATAAATAGTCATAACTTATTTATTTTAATATTTATTTATTTTTATTAATTATTTAAATGTATAATAATATTATAATTATATAATTTCAAATATTATATACATAAAATTATAATTAGATATTCACATCAAATAAAAAGTCTTTAATATATATATATATATATATATATATATATATATATATATGTGTGTGTGTGTGTGTGTGTGTGAATGTA
>JASCZI010181498.1:35611-46423 GCA_036250425.1 Stylosanthes scabra
AGCCAGTGGCAGCGTGCCACGTCAGCGTCACCCTCGTGGCCTTTCTGCTAAAAATTTTACTGATCTGATGAGCATATACATAAAGTAATCATAAAATCTCATCAATTGATTATATATCTCACTTATTCTGAGTTATTTCCCTTCTTTTCCTATTTATCTCTCTGTTTGATTCTGTACCCTACTGCTGCTGCAACTACAACTCCTTGTTCAATTTCAACTATTAGTCTTTAGTCTTTGCACGTGTTTATGTAGTTGCATGGGGATGAAGAAATGAAAAGCAGTCGTTGTTTGCGGATGTAGCATCATCAAGATTCACACGCTGCAAATGATGTATATATATATCATCAAGAAGTGCTTATGAGAATCTTGATGATGCTGCATCGGCCATAAACGGCTTTATTGTAAAGAAAATAGTGGTAGTAGTAGTGGTTAGGAGGTGGGAACTGGTGGAAGTGGAACAACATGTTTTACACAAGAGATCTAGAGAGAAGAAGAGGCATCTATCAGCAGCAGCAGGTCACTACTCTAATTTCTATTATTCTGCTTTAATTTAATTTCTTTTTAATTCATTTCTTCTTGTCAGCTGGCAGGCTCAGTTTAATTTAATTTCTTAATTATTAATCTCTTTTTCCTTTGATTTAATTAGTGCCAAGCCCTCTTCCCACTGCTTTCTTTCTAATCTTTTAATAATTAATTAATTATAAATGATGGGAAGGATAGGGATGGGGATGCATTCATTATTATCTAGGTCTTTTGCAATTTGCAGGAAATCCTAGGTTATCTAATAATTTCTCTTTATTTATATACAAATAATACAACACTACAACTACTCCTATTTTGACTCTCATGCTGACTTCACATACAGATCTATCTATCTTACTATGAATATTCCTTTTCATCATCATACAATATATATCCATCTGTCTTCATAATTTTTCTTTCTTTCTTATTATACTACTTACATAATCCTTAGTATATTGACAGACAGATCCAAACACACACAAAAAATGGGAGAGAGAAGCTAAGGCTCACTCACTCCTAGTATACTCTTCATGCTGCCTTTACTATTATAAGGTACACCTTTTTTTTAGTTTTTTTTATGAATATATATATATATATATATATATGGCTTTAATTAATTAGATTCATAATTATTTATTTATTTCTACCATATCTATCAAATTATTGTTCTGTATGTATTATATATAGCTAGCACTAGTTTTTTCTTTTTTTACCCTATGGATCGGATGGATGCACTACTGAATCATTATTGTTGTTGTAGTGAAATAATTCAGCCTGCAGTTTTAATTGGTACCTGACTGTTATTGTGAAGACAAGGGCCACTCAATTGTACCTCCTTGTGATATTGTATTGATTCTTTAATTTTTAGTCTTCTTTTTTTTTCCCTTTCTCTTTCTTTCTTTCTTTAGTTTCTCTCCTTTTTTTTCTTTTTTTTTTTTGGGTTGAGGGGTTCGGTTCCCGTGCCCACAAGCTTTGTACTTGTTAGTTATTATTGTTGTTACTGCATTATGTTTTTAATATTGTATGCAGAAATTAAATATATTTTAGGTAGTGGACATATATTCTTCATTCCAAGTGGTTGGATTTGCATCTGGGAATTATCAGATTATTATACCACTGAAAATTTGAAGTAGGATATGCAAATTATCAAAGGGCATACACTATTGTCTGATTTCTATGATCATCTCTTTGGCTTTAGCATTCATCACTAATCATCAAAGGTGGACCAACACCTATATAGATGCCTGCAATGTTGAACCATTGGTAAGTAGTACTATATATATATATTCTCTATTATTTCAAATATGACAGAGATATTTCAAGCCATTCATTTATCATTATTACTGTTTACCCTTCTTCTAATCTATTGATAATGATTATTATATGTGTGTTTGAATATATTCCAATATCTTTTTTGTTTATTGATGATAGTGATTATTCATTCTATTTAACATGTTATCATGGAAATCTGTGTGCTGGCATCACTGTCCAATCTTGGTTTGAATATTGTTGAGAAGATACATATAAATTAAACTCATCTATATATTTACATAATTAGTTTTAGTCATTTTCTTAAAATGGGGAATATTATTGTACAAGCTAAGCATATAATTTGCCCTATTTCTTTGTACTTTTTCTTATCACAGTACTTTTATGTTCTCTCTTCAGTGCTACCATTACACATATATACACTTTAATTTTCTTGTTGAGCTTTAACTGGCATATAGGCAGTTGATTAGTCTCTTTTGAAGGGATCTTTTTAAATGATGAAATTTAATTAGGGTAAGTTATCACTACTTAATGATGACAAAGACTTAATTAATTCATAATCTAATTTCAATTGTCATAAGAGGAAATTGACTAAGTAATTAAACTTGTTAGATGATGAGGATAGTTTTCTGTGAGGTTGCTGGCTAATGGCTATGTCTATTTATTGCTGTTTTAAAACAAGCTAACTTAATTCATTAGTTACAGAAGCTGCAGACTAAAACAATTATTAATCTTCAACCAAATTTCTATTCCTACTACTATTGATGTCATACCTAACACTAACAATAATGTATGTACTTATTATTAAGATGCTTAATTATATGGGATTATTAATTAACTTAACTCATCATGAGTAGTGTTTTGGTTTTGTTGCAGTAAGGAATATTCTCATCTAAATTTGGAGTCTCTATATTTCCATCCTCTCTAGCAGCTCCTGTACATGCTGCTTTGCATGGATCTTCTGTAAGTACTAATTTCAGATGAGTTTTTTTTGGGGGTGACATTTCACATATGAGCTTATAAATAACAAGATATATTCTTATACATATATTTTCATGCCTTTTAATACTAATTAACAGAAAATATAACTAAAAAGTAAGAACAATGTATGCATTTTTATTAATTAGTTTAGCATACAAAAGCACTACATACCCTCTTTTTTTTTTAAAAAAAAAATGTTAGCATCAGTGTATGTAGAGTTTAATGAAATTCTCAAGTGCTTTATAAGTAACATTTTTTTTCTGCTCCTCTTATCAACTACTCATCACTTTCCCTTCTTATATAACATTAATTTTGTTAAGTTACTCTATCTTTTTCTTTAATTTATAACCACCTCTATATATCTTATTCACAAAACTAATATGATGATCAATACATAAATTAAAACAAAACATAAAACAAACTTCTTGTTTTTTTTTATATAGAGAATCTAATATTTCACGTATCTATTATAATAATCATCTCTAAGTTTTCTTACATCAAACATTATTATTAGTTAGCAGTAAGCTAGACCTTAATTAATAACCTTCGGATGAGTTTTCTGTATTTCATGTAATTCCTGGGTTCTCAGCCCGTCTTATTGGCACAAAAATTATTGCATTGATAAAGCATAAACTCATCCACTCATCATTCATAAATCCATAATATAAACATCACTCAAATTGCATGAGTGAATTATATTCTCATGAAGAGCTATACATTCAAAATCTATATTGATATATTCTCATGAAGTCACTTATCCAATAAAACATATATGAATGATTATATTTGTAATCATTTTCTTTTTATTTTTTCAAATTTCTCCCTTTTCAATATTGGGTATATAGGAGAACTAAAAGAAAACTGTAGGTTAAGGCTTTATTAGTAAGAATGAATTATGCCTTCTCATGGTTCATTGACAATGTGTCTCACATTTTTTTAGAAAGAAACAAAAGCATTCCATCCATTTTGTACTTCTTGTTAACCTTGCCCATATTGCTAGCTAAGCTTTGGTACGAAGCTTCTAGGACAGCATATATCTACAGCTATATATGTCTAAAATGCCCACTTTATTTTCTTCCCTCTTTCTAATGAAAACCCAAATTAAAAGTGAGCTTATTAAGCTTAATTAATTGTCAATTTACAAGCATGAACATATTAAGCCTGTGAGTATTAAAAATTAGTCGAAAAAAATAAAGAGAAGTGAAGAGTTCACAAGATAAAAGACTCATTTACTTGACTCTTTAAAATTTTAAATTGAATGTGGTGTGTTCTCAAATATGTTCTCTGACTTAGTTCTTATCCAAAATCTTTTTAACGGTTAATAGTTTCTGAGGATGGCTCAACAAGAACCAATGAATTTTACTGCCGCTTTGATTGAAAGGTAAGTAGGTAATAACTCCGGATAAATCAAGTTCCTAAAATGTCTAATTTAGAATTCAGAATACTATATCATTGTTTTGGCAAATATGAGTAATTCTTCGTTTGCAAAATTTTCAATTCTCTACATCATTAATTGTTATGGTTTTACCTTTAAACTAAATCATGCAAAAGTTAATTGTATATATATACAAATGTATGCATGTATATACAAAAATTAAATCTAAATACAAGTAGTTGTCATGCATATAACTATTTATCTTCTTCTTTGTATCAATTTAAGATTTTTGAACATCTAATTTCATGACATAATATTAAAAATTTTATGACAAAATACTTAGAGTTTAATCTCTATTGACCTCAAAATAAATTTTAGTATAAGACAAATTTAAAGGAAAAAAAAAAAAAAACTTTTCTAACTGATATATATGTGGAAAACCATATTCTCTAGAACAATTTTCATAAAGATTCAATCAAGGATTTTTCTTTTTGGAAGAACAAATTGATAGATGTATGTAGATATGATTTCTACTTCTTCTTTTTTCCCTCTTCAAAGTGGACATAATCACATTCCTCCACGGACTTCATTGCCTTCCATTATCCAATGTCTTAATATATTAACTACTACTCTTAACTGAGGAAGGAGGAAGAGCAATAACCAATTCTCTTATAGCTAGTGTGTGTCTGGAATATCAACTATTACTAATGTCGCATATAGAAAAGAATAATCCATATATATATAATATAATTTAATTTAATTTGAAGTATTATTAAGATGCAAACAATACCCACTGTTTTGTTTGACTAGGAGTTATAAACTTTTTATATTTTTCGTACAAAATGTGTTGTGATGAGATTCTCATACATCATGTCATGTTGGGATGATGAGGCACATATTGATTTTCCATCGATCTCATGGATGTAAAGGTTGAAACTGATGAGGTTCTCTCTTCCAGCTTTATACAAAATTCTGCCTCCAATAATGCGCTGTTACATTTTGCTTTTGCCACATACATATATGATATATTTATTTTGCTCCATTCAAGTTTAAAGTTCAAACTATTCATAATAACTAAAGGGGAAAAGGTTACAGATATATATTAAATTTGATGGTTGATAATAAGAAATGAATTTCTTTTTTGATGACATGATCAATATACTGAATATATCACTGAAATTTTTAGTGGCGGTTAGAAACTCACTTTCATATATGCATACGCATGTGGCTCAAAAGTTTGATTATGTCCCAAGTTGTTGTATTAAATACAACGTGACTAATATAGGGTTTAGGAATTTTTGCAAACAGATTTTTTGTAGGGGTGAAAAGTATTTTTTATTACTTTTTAACATTTTTTTTGGAGGAGCAAATAATTTTGTTTAACAAAAAGCTTTTCATATATAGAGGCAAAATGTATTTTTCTTTTTTTGTTATGTTAAAAATATTTTTTGTAAGGTTAAAAAAAACATTTTTTAAAATTATTCTTTTTAATAAATATTTTGCATTATGTAGAAAGCAATAGCATACAAATCCTTATAAATCTCCTTGTATATATATGTATATATTACAACTTTAGTTATTAATAGTAGCTAGCTAGTGGGGATATTCTTATATGCACTTCATTTGATCAAATTGCGTTTCTTTTTTCATTTTAAAAGAAAGTTAAGTTACATTATGTGTGTATTGTATTCTCTTATTACTAAGCATGATTTGCTTGTAGTTAGAAAGAAAAACTATGTATTATTACATAATATAATAGGGCATGATTAGAGAGACTTGATCTATAACAGACATACAAGTCAATTACTTAAAAGGACTATGACAATCTATTTGGGACCCCTGCACTGGATCCTCTTCGACACCACAATCGCAAACTATATATTCTCATTAAGAAAAGTTAAATCCGTTCCCCCACCCCTAGTTGTATGATTTGATTCAGTTAGATTTTTAAATAATAAATAAACATAAGGATATACCTCAATTCCATAATATTTATTAAGGAAGTTAATATATTTGAGAGCTAATGTATTTGATAGTGATGGTAGATGAGTTACGGATGATAACTCATATATTTTGTTTGGATGATAATATTTTTTAATTTCAGATGATAAATTTTTTTAATTTTGGACGTTAACTTAATTATTGGCTCCTAAGAGCTTCTTAACTTTGGTTCCGTCGTAACACCGTTGTTATTAAGATAAGAATTAATCTACGTGTACCATGTACATCTCCGTACAAACTATTTATAACACGAAAAAATATAAACATTAAAACAGAAAAATAAAATTTATGTACTGATGTTTATATTTTTCCATGTTAAAAATGATATGTACGGAAATAACAATGGTGCATGTAGCATTACCAATTATGGTTTGTACATATTGTACATTCTAACAATAATGCAAGTTCTAGTTTATCATCCAGTGGGTTTAATAAGAAATTTATCATATAATGAAGATAGAATAAATTCTTCTTCACCATGTATCAACCTAATTGATTCCTAATTTATTAAATATGTGTAATAGTAATGAATATGAAATTAATCAAAATGTACAATTCACCCCTCAACACACATAATTAAACACACAAAGTGTCTTCGCCATTACCATCATTAAGTTTTTTCATTTATTCATGCCATCAAACTAAAGTTTCGCTGATTGGAATATCCTTTTGGGAAAATGACTTCCATCTCAGTCTCTTAATTTTCACTGCCATCTTGTTTGGCCCAAGGACTAACATTCAAAAACTAAAATAACGAGGGAGCTGTTTTGTTTATCTTTCTTGCGAATAAAGAAAATAAACACGTAAAACATCCAACAGTAATTAAATTATCCAAAAGTTGCAAATATTGAAATTAATAAAATCTAATAGTTATATAGATTGCAGAATTGATTTATTTTATATGTTATAATCGTAACGAAATTAGGATTTTGGTCCCAACTCCCAAGGATGGAACGCTATGGTCCCAATTCCCAAATGAAGAATGGCATACTATGTGGCAGGCATACAACTCAATTACTTAAAAGGAGTATGATGACTATCCTTTTGGGACCCCTGCATAAAGTCCCCTTGCAATGCTTGGAGTTGGACTCCAAAATACATGCATATCCTATTGAAGTGCTATTTGATGATTATAAAGATAGGGTACTGCTTCATCAAGTTAAAATTCTAGTCTGTGACACAGTTTGAAAATGTATGACTATAAAATATATAAATACAACAAAGGTTTAATTTATGTCATCCACATGTATTTGTTCCCACACATGCTCAAACAAATGTAAATCTGGAATCGTAGGAAGGGAACTCATAAGGAGATATAATACCCTTTTTTTTTTTTTTTCAGAAATTGAAAATTTTATCTATCCCGAAATGATTAGGTGACTATAGTCAGAAGACAAAACTAATTGTCTAAATCTACAATTTCAACAGTACTATACACTGTTAGAAAAATCTAAGATGTTTCCAACTCTCAATAAAATGAACAGCTCAAAGGTTATAATGCAGGAATACTAAGAGACCGTTTTCTCAATTTGCCTTTGCCAGACGGTGGCAACCTCTTTTCACTCTTTTCTACAAGCAAAGAGGAATATGAGAACAAAGGCTCTGGCAGAGGCTCACTTCTAGTTCTAAGGAAGAGATCCAGGTTCTGACGATACTTATTGCCTTGCAATTTTGTTCCTTGGTCCCGTGAAATGGGACTCGCCTTATTCTTGAATCCATTATCGTCATCTGACCAATACCCACTTGCCTGCACATCTTGCATGGCTAAATCATCATACTCCTCATCAGACTTTGTAGATTCCTCGTCAACTGACCCAACCTGCACAACAATAAACAACATTGTAACTGTTTGCCTACAAATTTCCCGACTAAGTCTATCTGCCCATGGGAAATATGAAAAGCAACCTGAAGTACTCTTAGGTAAATTTAATCAATATACACTAAACAGATGTATAAGAAAGGTAAATTGTTTAAGTGAGTATGAATTCCTACCTCCTCATGGCGATGTTTGTCACCATCGTCACTTAAATCTTCATCACTGCCTGCCTCCAGTTGATCATCAATCTCTTCGTCACTACCATACACGGAAAGATCCTCCATGACCTAAAAAAGCGAGTGAAGTTTGACAATCAAATCTTTTCCCATGACTATACAAGCTAGACATTTACATTTTAATAAGAGATTAGAGAAAATATTCAAACTACCTCCTTTGCTGGTGCATCGGACAGCCTTGGGGAACTGCAGCATGAGGATAGATATCTGCTTCCTGTATCAGTCTCATCTGCTCTTGATTCATCGACACTTCCAGTGCGACTAGTGCCACCATCACTGGGCCAAGCACTGATCCCATACAAACCAAACTGAAGATTGACGGGTTCTGCCTTACCAATCCGCAAAGGTCCATACATTGGATTTCCAATGCCATTCTCATGTCCATAGTCCCATATAGGTTTGCCGTTACCGTCAAAAGAATGAACAGGCCAAGCCTTTGCCACAGATCCATCACTGTTTACGAGAGCCATAAGATGCCTCGAAGAACCTTTTCTCTGGATCAACTGAAACATTCCTTTCGAGCTCAAAGAATTCGCTGCACATTGATTTAGATATTCCTCATCTACTACTGTTGCTGTATTTCTAACGGGATCATATAACTGTTCTCCAGCTTCACGCCTACGAAGACAACCAAAGACGGTAGCATGGATGGCGGCAACACTCTTATCAACATTTGTATTGTTTATTTTGGGAACTAAATGTTTGTCAGCACGCTTACAGAGATAATCCTGGATTGTCCTAATGTTTCTAATATACTTGACATATTTATTTTTAGCTGGGTCCAATGTCATATACTTTGCACGAACAGCAAATCTTTCCATATGCTTGTCCTCATTTGTAATGTATATCATGAATGGTATGATTGAGGGATGTTTCTTCATAAGCCCCATCTGCATGATAATTTAATATTGCTATGAGACGATGAATATAATACCACATAATTGACGAGAAAAAGAAACAAGAAACAGTAAAGGACCAAGGATAGAAAGAATCAACGTACAACGAAGTTGAGGCTCAAGTGAACTCCCTCAACAACAACAGACTCTTTTCGTTCTTCCCAGGCAGTGATTAGTCTGTCAAGACTTTCAATCACCATCTCACTTTGTGCCTTAAATCCTTCTACAGCCATTTGTTTTGCATTTAGCAGTTCAGTAGCACCAGATCCAACCTCCGACGTCTGTATATCAGGTTTCTTAGAATTATGATCATCAGTTGATTCATCCTTAGAAAGTGTATGTAATACACCGCCCTGCTTGTTCGCTTTCCTTCTGGCCTTTGCTTCTGCAACAGCAATAGGATCCAAACACTCACCTGCATGGTAAGTGGAGGCCCAAAGCAAGGGATTCTCCTTCTCATCGGCAAAACTTCTCATCATGTGCCTTATAGAATCAGTTGATACCACAGTTGTGATTCCCAGTCGGCTACCCTGAAGTTAAAATTTAAGCATTAGCTAAACTTTTGAACTAGAGGGTCTTTATTTTCAATTTCAATTCTCAGTATAAGTTACATATCCTACCCCAAAATAAGAAAAAAACAGCAAAATCACAATACATATTTGTAATCACAAAAAAGACAACTGTTTGGGTATGCTAAGATACCAGCAGTGCAGACAGTGTGGATTTGCCACAGCCACTGGTGCCACACAACAGCACTGTCATGGATTCTTTTCGTTCTCGGATCCTGCCATCCAAAAAAAAAAAAAAGAAAGAAATATGAGTGGGAAATTTGTAGAAAATAGTAGGAAGCATTTCATGTTTTATACTAGTGAGTTCCAAATATGATGAACTTCATATTAAACTCAGTAATTTCACTCATCAGGAAATAGATTATTAAACAACATACTTGCATGCTAATGCCAAGTCAGCTCGCTGATTCGGGCCCATATATTTGTACTCAGCCAAAGCTTCACAGACAATATCTAGAAATTTCTCTCTCCGGACAAATACTGTTGTGCGCCTCTTGTACAACTCAAATGGTATAGTCTTCCTTTGACAATCTTTCCCTAAAACCAAATGACTGCCCAAGTCTGTCTTATCTAGGCAATTAGCAGCAACAGCAGCAGCACGGGCATCTTTTTCAACAATATTACCATTGGAATCATGGAAACCAGACAATACCATTCCATCAGACTGAAAATCATCAGTAGAACTTCCATTCCTTGTGAGCTCAAATACTCTCTGGCTGATCTGGTAAGATGGAAAAGTATTCAGAGCAATTTTGTCAACAAAGTCAAGAGACAAAAATTAATAAGAATTTTAAAAAGTCAAACCATACAAAGAAGATATGAACAACAAACAGATTGATAGAATGCATGTTAACAATATTACATGCCAACTAATTAACAACAAAGCATCATGTATTGAGTATTCAATTGCATTATTAGTAACTTCCAACATAGATCTACCTTTTTAACAGAATGAACATCTATAAATCAAATGCATTCTCATAAAAAATAAAAAGTCCAAAGATAATCAAATATATATACAGTAATACACACAGGAGTCCAGATCAAACACCTTAAAACACATTCATTAGTCCTTTTCTCTAATATATATATATATATATATATATATATATATATATATATATATATATATATATATATATATATA
>JASCZI010181498.1:46659-58617 GCA_036250425.1 Stylosanthes scabra
CAGTATTTTCCCCACCTCAGCCATCACTGTATCTGTATATGTAGCTGTACCTGATCCAGATTCTGAAATTTCTTCACAAAGAAAAGAAAAATGGAGAATGAATGAATGCAATGACAAAAAAGGATCAAGACCTGGATAAGCAAGGAATGAAGAAGGGAAAGGGAAAAAGTTAGGGTTTGTTAGGATCGTGCTCCATGTAGTAATGGAGGAGGCGTGATCCTCTGTAGCTGCAGCGCAGCATTATCACTCACCCGGCTTTCTTCCACGCATCGCATCATCGCTTATTCGCTTCTTTCCATCATCAACCACCTTGGCACCTTCTCTCTCTCTCTCTAATTTTTTTTTGTTAGAAAAGAAAAAGTTGATGATTTGTTCTGAAATGACGGTTTTGGGTTTCGGTGCCGGTGCCGGTGCCGCGAGATGGCGCGGTTTCGGAACCCTGAGGAAGTTCTACCTCCTTGTCTGCTTCCTTTAATATATACTAATGCTACTATTTGGGCCTACTGGGCCCACTAACGGAGATCAAGGAAGGGTAGATTCTGTAATTTTGCCTTCTAAAGTCACGCGGAAACCATGTGCATTGTGCAATTCTGATTTCTGCCAACTCAATTCAATTCAATTCAATTTAATTCAACTGTAAGGATTTAGCCATTTATCCCTAAAAAAGATATTTTTCTCTGACTTCGTCAATGGAATAATCTTTCAATCAGTCAAATATGAGTATAAATGCTAATAAATAAGTAATTAATATGATAAGGGCAATTTTTTTCTTTAAAAAATTAGTTAAAAAAATATTTTATAAAGATATTAATAGATCGTATGTTATTGTATGAATAAAAATATGATTTAACTATTTAATAAAAAAATTTACTCATATATATAGGTATTCATTGTTCAATAATTCTATGTGAACAAGTGATTTTGGCCAACCAAGTGCAATCAAGTCATTTATTTCTATGCTAAATAAAAGACTATTTTGATGTCAAATATAAATTTATTTATATGCATTTTTTTATACTATTTGAATTTGAAATAATATTAAATTTAGCATAAAAATAAATCACTTGATTAAACTTGGTTAGCTAAAACTATTTATTCAAATAACATTATCCTTTTATTAGCTTATTTCAAATTTTAGGTAAATACAATTATTATTTAAATAGTAAATAAATATGTGCACACGCACATAATGAAAACGAAATATTTTATGAAGTCTTTGACAATTAAATTCTAATAAATTATGTTTTCACTATCTAAGCATTTTTTTTACCAGTAGGGATGGAAGCGTTTTAGAATTAAAAGGGAATGGAATTGCAATTGTAAAAAATGCACAATGCATAATCGCATATGGTGTGCGTTTGACTATCTTATCATGTAGTTCAAACTTAGATTGAAGACTTTGAAGTTTGAAATGGATAGGGAGGTTTTTTTGAACATTAAAAAACAAAAATACAGCATTTCCGGCTGTGTGATAAATTATTTAGATAGTCGATCACGAGGATAAAATGATTTATATTCCGTTTGAATGGATCGAAGTGAAAAAGAAATAAATAAAAAAATACTAAACTTTTTTTATTAAATTACACATAGAAATGTATAATTTTTTTTTTCTCATCTCTATTTCTCTTTGTCTTCTCGCCATGGAGCCGCTCAAGTTCTTAAAGAATTTAGTCATACTCATGTATATGAATTTAGCTTTGGTGATTGTAGTAGTATGAGTTCGAAACTTAAAATAGTATAGAAAGATGACGACACAACCACTCACATGTATCATGTATGTACATAAAAGGATGATACATCCATGCATGGCAACACCAACTAATTAACCTAAAATCAAAGATAATACATATCCTTCTAATTCTCCATACTAATTAATAATAAAAAATAAGGTGCATGCGTGCTTCCATTGCGCTGTCAAAGCAAGTCCGAGAAGAGCCTCTCAACATATACGAAAACAATCTGCTACCAACTCATTTTTGTTTGGGAATAATAAAGTAGTACGATTATACAATTTAATTTAGAATAGTGCTACAGAACCAACGTTAGAGAGCCAATAATTAAGTTATCATCCAAAATTTATATGAGTTATCATTCGTAACTTATATATTCAAGAGTAAATTATCGTCCAAAATTTATATGAATTATCATTCGTAACTATGTGTTGACTTCCTATCGATCATAATTTATTGGCTCTCTATTTATATTCTTTAATTTATTACATGTTAATATTATTTAATTATTATATGTATGATAATATAATTAAGCTGTTGTCAATTAAGTTACCTCAATTAATCGTTGGAGGAGGGAAGAGGAAGCTAGCAATATATAGATGATTGTCCATCTCCAGTGAATTAGGGTATTGATTCAATGGCAATAGTCCATCATTGGTTGATAATGATTTGGAATTGATTCTCTTCTAAATTAAAGTACCTGCAAATCTGATTTTGTGTCTCTTAAGCGATTTCCCCATTAGCAAATAAAATAACTATAATTGGATCGAATCGAAAGTTGCCCAACGTAATGGAGAACAACAATATTCTATTTTATTCTAATTTGAAAAAATAGCTAGTGTATGTCAAATGAACGTAGCAAATAATAGAATTCCGTGAACGGCGACAACTGTGTAAACGAGTATATTCCAAAAAACTGGAAAAAGGAAAGCCATGACCATGAGAAAGGAATTTGATTCCACCGCGACAATATAATGCATTATTACCTGCTTTCAGTTTAATGCATTCATTATCAGTTTAAATTTTATTATTTGGCTAAAATAATATTTTTTTTATAAAATTTTTTTTTATATTTTTTTAGCGTGTTTAAATAATTTTTAATAATAAAAGTAAAAACACTAGTAAAATAAAATAAACATCTTTTTTCAGAAAATATTTTTTACATTCTTTTTAAAAATTTTTTTTTTTCGAAAAAAAAATATTTTAACATAATAAATAAACAAAAAAATCTTTTATATTATTATACCCAAATACAATTAATAAATAAAAAAATATTATTACATGAGATATCAAAACATAAAATTACTTTTACTTTTGTAAAAAATCTTTTAAAAAAATATCACTCCAAAAAAATCTCTTTTAAGAGCTCGCCGAAACAAAAGAATGCGTATTTTAAATCAAATTTTCTATTTAAATCAAACGTGAAGGCAAGATAGACATCTAACAATTTATGTTCTTTTTCTTTAAGAAACATTAGAATCCTTCCTTCTCTTTATTTTTTATTTTTTATTTTATCTTACATTAAGTTCTTTTTTTAGAGTTCAACAAGAATTAAATACTACAAAAAAATTTTAATTTTCACTGTTTATTAGAAGTCCAAAACCTTCATAACAAAAATTCAATGAGCATAAAATCAATATATTTAAAAGAAGAAATATATGATTTTTTCTAAACGGAATTGCAAAAAGAATTTATGTCAAAATATTATCTTTAGAATTATTTTTTTCAAAAATTTAATTTATAAAAAAAATTAAATATTTTATTTAGAGCAAAAAGAATTTTTTAGTCAAAATTAAAATATGGAAAAATAAGAAATGGAAACAAACAAAACATACACATGTGACATGTCATACATTACGCGCAGAGAACAATGATATTGCGGGTGGGTCTTTGTGACATTATTATTGTGTGATAATAATATAATGGATACCCATATCTTTCTCGCACATTTATCTTCCCTTAACATTATTCAAAGAAGAAGAAATTAAAGTTTTTTTCTTTTTTCACACGATACATAGCGTTTTTTATGTAGAAAAAAAAGTGGATAATAGACTCTATTGATCATGCTAAGAAATCGACAGCATAGCAATCAACTGTAGTCAATATATTATAATAAGTTATTTTATATTCTAATATATATTTTAAAATTTTGATTTTTTATATTTATAAAACTATGAATATTAACGGTGGAATATTAGCTCTCAAAATTATTTCAATAAATAACTAATGAATCAACTTATATACATACACAATACAAATATAATAACCGAAACAAATTACATCAGAATGAAAGAACACCTTATTATAATACACTTTCAATTTTTATATAAGTAAAAAAATAAATTAAATCTCATCTAATTCCTCCCTTTCATTTTCTTGCTATGAATATGATGGACAATGAAATCCATATGGAACTTGTTTCAGCAACGCTATCAATGCGTAAATCATAATCCGGCAAACATTCTTGTCATGGCTAAGGTGGGACACACTCGGACATGGAATCTTCAAAGTGAAACTTGGACCATCTCATCCTTAGAACAAAAAATCCAATCGAGAGCCATCTTCATAAATAACCTATTATAGTTTTCCAAATATCGCAGCATTATTATTGAATAATTTATATTATATCATCGTGATCATATAAAGAATTCTATTTGCACACTAAAATCAGCAACCAAATTAACTATTAGTATATATTATACATTGGAATATAAAATACATATGTAGTTTAATTTATTTTTATTATATATTTTATATTTCAATGTGTATTATACACTTTATTGATTTTGGTGTACACTTAATATAACCTTAACCAGATATACTAAGCTTCAAAATATAATTTGAAATTCTAGATCTATGAAAGTTGAAAGTTGAAACATCCCATGTTTAAGCGAAGTAATCATTGCCAAATGAACCAGCAAAAACAAGACAAAACAAAACAAAGACACCTACTTGTTATATCGCCAAGAAATATCTTTCCCTTTCATTGTTTGGTTACACACCATGCATAATCTAATCAGATTTCACATCATTTTCTTTGATACTCCTTCCCTAGTTCCCTTTCACATTTTGGGTTATATTTCGCTGTACTAGGATTTTTCCTTTTTATATTTCTGCTCCATTTAAAAAAAAAAAATTGAAGAGTTTTAATACATTTATTATTTTTGGTATTAAAAAGTCTTAATATATATGTGATTATTCATTGTATTGTCCTCTAACAAAAAAAGTCCAAGCTACAGTGGAGGTTCATATCAATTTGTCCGGCCCAATTAATGTTAAACAAAAGACAAAAAAAAATTGAAAAGAAAACTCAGGTAAAGGAGAAAGTAGAAAACAAAAATAGAGAATTACAAAGCATTTTATAAAAAAAACTTGGGTTGATCTAGTGGTTAGCTCATTAGTTCACTTAAGCAATGTCAAAAAAAACATTTTACTAGTAAATAATTACATAACATACCATAATGTTTTTTTAGGTCATGCATAACATACCATAATTGTTTCCCATTTCTCTCTATTTTTTTTTTTTGGGTAGAATTCCCATTTCCCTCTATTGTTTTCTATTTTTGGGGTATTGGGCCTAAATGAATGGGTTGGGTCTGGGAGACACTTCACTCACCGTATATTTTTTCTCTTCGTAGGTGTGTTCTCTTTTTTTTTGGGCCTGGTAGGTGTGTTCTGTTTATTAAATTATCCAAAAGCAACTTTTAATCCCATGTCCAAAAAAAAAGCAACTTTTAATCTCATTCTCATGCATCTTCTGTAATAATCCCAACGAGGAAGCATCAAAACCAGCTTCGCGCACTCAGAAAAAAAAAAGAACAAAATATTCATAGCTGCCGCAGGTTAGACCATGTCGCCTAACCTCTCTTATGACATCCTCATGATCTATCTCAATGATTGCTCAGGCTAGGTCACAAGGTCATAATCACGATTCTCTATAATTCAGTCAATCATTTCCTGCTTATGCTGTCATAATATTTTTCTAATTTATGCGAATCAAAAGAATAATACATGATCCAATTCTGGTTGTGGTTGTAAGTTGTAACTCATGCAGTCATGCTCATGGAAACCGATCTAGGGTTTTAGATACATGAATGCTGATTTGAAAGTTTATATTCCTTTTCACTCTCCATTGTTAGAATCATTTTCATTCTAGAAAGAATCACTTAATTAGGCATCGAGCATTTTCCATGCTTTGTCATGGAGCTCTCTTGGATTCTAGAACCATCGGTCACGTGTTTCTAATCACTGATCATGAACAAGATCTTGCAATTTATGATATCTCGGCTAATGTGAGTCATAATCAGGTCATAATCATTGCAATGTTCAGGCCAGTGGTAGTCTGAGATTGTCATCACTGTTATTAGCTGGTTGGTTTTTTCGCAACGGAATGGATTTGCTTTGTTGAAATCAGTCATTCTGGATGTATACTGCTTGTATTGCAATGTGAATAGATCATAAGATAGAAAAAAAGTCTTAGCTTTTCTTGCATGGCATATATTTTATGAAGGCAATTCCATTAGGCTAAGGTTCCTTGTGGAAATGTTTTGGCATTTTGCTGTGTTGCAGATTTTTTGTTGGTTTAATTTCTCTATGGTGTGTGTTCTGTTGCTCTGTATAAGTTATATTGCTTTTGAGAAGGAAAAAAAAATCATAAATGCTGCTTTTCAAAGCTGTAGTTGGATGTTAAACATGTGAAATACTTACAGAACCTGTACATTTTATAGATTTTGAAAGGCCACAACATTCCCAATGAGGTGTTTCCACATTGCTTTCTGATGATTATTGGAATTGTAGGCTTTTGAAGGCATTACTTTATATATCCATTTGATAGTCTGTTTCACTGTTGGAGGAGATGAGAGAAAAGCATTCTCTTCAAGATCGAATTGAATTGTTGGGAGCTATGCAACTTGCACAAGTCTGATCTGCTCTAATATCTGGTTCGAATTCCTTATATTTTCCGCGTAAGCTTTGCAGTGATGATCATATAATTTTTAACTGGCCATAATGCCACCATGTTGTCTTATTTTGGGATTCAAGCAATTTTTGGAATCTTGGGTTATTTATTTTCATTTTGAGAATGTTCAGATCATTTACAATCCATACTGTTGTCAATCTTTAATAATGTTTTCATTATTTCAAATTTTCTGTTCTTTAACTGAATCTTTCTGTATAGCCATACGAGCGGCTGCAAGTTGTGGATTGTTAATTATTAGCACACATGTTGGAGGATTTCCTGATGTAGGCACGATAGATTTTCCTTTCCTTATGTGCTTGTTCAGTACGAGGATAAATGTTCTTTAAATAGTTTAGTTTTTCTTACAAAAATATGTTTCTTTCCAATTCCACAATTTTGGATTGCTGTCTTGCAGGGATTGATATGGACTCACTTCTTTAGATCCTGATGGTATGATGTTTACAGTTGAAAGGGAAATATCAGTGCTGCCAAAAATTGATCCACAAGTCTTGCACAACCCGCTGAGGAAACTCTATTACTGGCATGATGTTGCCAAAAGGACTGAAATTGTATATGACAGTGCTTTGAAGTACCCTAATCAAGATCTTCTAGAACAGCTCTCACAGTACTTTCTTAACATCATATGTTTAATTTGATTGCAATGGTATGTATACGTTTCACTCTAAAGTTGTCGAGGAGAGCCACTTTTTATTCTGTTTATGTGATTTGTTAAATTACTTATCATAGAATTATACGATCTGCTTGTATCATAATTTGTTGGTTTGGTAGCAGGCAAAGCGAGTTATCATTCGGTTTCCATTTAATATCTGTATTACTATAAGTTATTCTTGCTATGATTATTCTTTATGGATTTTCCTCTTTTATTCAAAGATTGATGTCAATTTAATATCAAAGCATGCTTAATCAATGAAGGAGCGAGTTGTAGCAGAGCTGATAATCTTTGTTCTTTTAGATACGTTTATTGTGGAGCAAGTGCAGGCAAGATGTTTCGCCTGGTTATGGTAGTTGATTTTTTGTTTTGGTGGCTATTAAAACTATGGCCTTAGATATGGTTGCCATTTTCAGCTTATTTATGTTTTTAGCATTAACCATACTACTTGCATATCTCCTTTATTAGCCTGCAGAGGACATTGAGGAGGTGAAAGATTTAACTCTTCCACATATCTCCAAGGAAGAGATGTTGCAGGAAACCGAATGAAATGTGTATTGTAATACCGGAGTTTTGATTGCTGTATAGAGTATAGTCTGCAATGTGGAATATGAAGAGGATACTTATTAAAACTTGTTAATTTGGTATTTGGAATTGACATCATGGTTTATTTATTTATTCTCTGTGAGTTGCTTAGAGTTTAAGGTTCTTTCTTCAACTACAAATTCAGGCTTACACTTTTTGCTCCTCAGAAATATTTCCGCATGAAAAATTAAATTTGAGATAAGCTCTATTTACTCATGAAACTGATATACAAGGTGCGTGATTTTCACCGAAAGAACAAAAATGCAGAAGAAATCATTCTCGGCTTGTTGTAATGGATATTCTTTTATAGAATTGGCAATATATATTGAAAGGGACAGTAATGATGATTTATGGTTTCGACTTTCAAGGCCGAACTAAGTAGACATACATTGAAGAACACTGGTGTCATAGATTGTAATGCTCTATTACCAATACTTGGTTCGCTTCAATTTGCAGCTCCCACACTATTTTTGTATTACAGGTAACATTTGCTTCATGTTCTTAATGCTTGGTGTTTGCTTCAATAATGCTTGGCATGGAGTCACTTATGCATCTTAGAGTAACAGGCATTCTAAACAATTATATTATTCAGAATTTGAACTGTGTTTTCTCTCTCTTACATAATTGCTGCTTTCCACTACAATTGACACTTATTATTTTAAACAAAGGTACATTCAGGTGTACATTCAGGGGGTTACAACAAGCATCAATTAATGACTTTTTTCTAAGCAGAGTTGGTTAGAAAAAATCCAAAGTTGATCAGGTAAAGACCATATTAATTATAAGGTTAGTACTTCAAATAATATTGACATAAAAGAAAAATAATATTTGTACTACTTTTTAATATATATTTTTTATACTTTTTACACATATTAATTGTATAAGTAAAATTCAAATTATTTTTATCTTAAATGTTTAAATATCAATATTGTCTTTAACATTTTTTTTTAAACTATTTTTTAATCTTAATTTTATCATAAATTTTTTAAAAGTGGGTCAATGATGTGACCAACTCCTATCATTATAATAATAATATAATAAATTGAAAGAGATAAAAATATAATAATATTAAAAAACGTCAGAGACAATATTGATATTTACCTTTAATGTTAATATTTATCTTTAACGTTTAGTACTAAATTTATATTTATTTTGTTTTGTATTATTAAAATAATACTTTACCTACATATTTTAAACACCTGGAGTTTCAAGTAAAAAAAAAAAAAGAAAAACACTTAAGAGTTCAAAAAGCATTCATCTAGAAGGAGAAGAGAAGGGGGATGAACTTATTTAGTTATTTAAGGACTCTAAAACAAGTTGCTGTGAAACTACAAGAAGTACTTTCAGGTAGACACAAAAGAGAAGAAAACAATGGCTTCAATGAAGAATGATAATGATCAGAGCAGTGTTGTTCCATTTTCTTCTTCTTCTTCTCTTCTGTCTGGCCAAAACGAAAGATCCATGGCAATTGCACCCATGACAGCCAACAAGGGAACCAGCACCACCAGACGCAGGGGGGACCGCCACATCAAGGTTGATGGCCGAGAGCGCCGTGTCCGCATGTCCATCCCATGCGCTTCCTTTCTTTTCCAACTCACTCGCGAGCTCAACAACAAGACCGATGGTGAGACTATCGAGTGGCTCCTCCGCCATGCAGAGCCCGCCATCATCGCCGCCACTGGCCACGGTGTTCCACCCACCATCCGCCCAGCTGCAGCAGGAGACAACCCCATTTCTTCTGTTGCAGTTGCACCACCACCACCACCACCACCCAGTGAGGACAACGTGAATTTTGGTGCTGCTAATAACAAGGACATTGATGATGATGACATGCAGGGTGCAAAAGATGATGAGCCGTTGTTTCCAGTCTCGGATGATTTTGATTTGCTTGGCAACCCTATCTATTGGGATTTTAATTTGCAGTAATTATGAATGTTGGTGTCGTTGCATGAATAATAGTGGCTGCAGGTGACTGTTGACTGGTGGTATAGTAGCCACCATTGATGTTCATTTTCGAGTTTTTTTTTTTTTTTGTCAATTTGGTTTCAAAAAGGATAATGTAAGGTCTAACCTATATGCAGCCGAAAATAAGCAGAATATATGCAACATATTAATGAATATTTGACTTAATTAATTTAATTATTTTATTTAATTATTTGTGTTTAAATCTAAGTTCACAAGATATTTGACAGTTGACGATTGACATGCTTGTTCTAGAGAATTAATTAAATTATTCAATGTTGGATTTATTTATAACTAGATATAATTGGGACTTTATTAGTGTTGTTCTTTTTATTGTTTTTTAAGTTGCTTAAATTTAGTGAATATAATTGATGAAAAATTCTATATGTATATATATTGAGTTTGACTCTGCTAGTAAGGGAAATAATATTTTAGCCTCGTGTGGTTAAAATTATTATAAAAATAATTTTGATATATTGAAATGCAAGAGAATTTTATATGTATATATCTAATTACGTTAACAAAAATAACTATTTTTATATTAAAGATGTTAATAGTCATTCAAAAAACGTTAGTAATTTAAAACGTTTTACAATATTAATATATTAAAATTAAATTCAAATATTATTTACATTATTATATATGAATGTTATTGACCGGTAGTCAACTAGTAATTTAAGAAAATTAAATTACTATGGGTGATTAACTGTTAGTTAAGTATTAATTTTTTTAATAAAAAAGTAAAAAAATGGTTGGCCAGTCTTATAGTCAAACCAATTTTTTAAAACAATAATATTTACTTGCTTTTAATTTATCCTTATTAAATTTTTTAGTAATTTATCCTTTTTCTGGTAAATTTATATTTTTTATTATTTTTTATTCATTTATCTTTATTAATTATGAATAAAAAATATATAAAAATAAGCAGAATATATGCAACTGAAAGTATTAATGAATATTTGACTTAATTAGTTTAATTATTTTATCTAATTATCTGTGTTCAGACCTGAGTCAACAACATACTTGACAGTTGACGATTGACATATTTATTTTAGAGAATTAATTAAATTATTCAATGGTTGTGTTTATTTATAACTAAATATAATTGAAACTTTATTAGTGCTTTTTTTTATTGTTTTTTAAGTTGCTTAAGTTCAGTGAATATAGTTGATGAAAAATCCTATATGTATATATATTGAGTTTGACTCTGCTAATAAGGGAAATAATCTTTTAGCCTCACGTGCTTAAGATTGTTATAAAAATAATTTGTTATATTGAAGTGTAAAAGAGTTTTATATGTATATATCTAATTACCTAATATTACGTTAATAAAAATAACGATTTTTTATATTAAAAATATGAATAATCATCTAAAAAACGTTAGTAATTTAAAACGTTTTATAATATTATTATATTAAAATTAAATTAAAATATTATTTATATATAAATATTATTGACTGATGGTCAACTAGTGATCTAAGATAATTAAATTATTATAGGTGGTTAACTTGGGTGATTAACTATTGGTTAAGTATTAATTTTTTTAATAAAAAAGTAAAAAAATGGTTGGCCTGTCTCATAGTCAAACCAATTTTTTAAAACAATAATATTTACTTGCTTTTAATTTATCCTTATTAAATTTTTTATTAATTTATCCTTTTTCTGGTAAATTTATATTTTTTATTACTTTTTATTCATTTATCTTTATTAATTATGAATAACAAATATATATAAATAAGCAGAATATATGCAACAGAAAGTATTAATGAATATTTAATTTAATTAGTTTAATTATTTTATCTAATTATCTGTGTTCAGACCTGAGTCAATAAGGTACTTGACAGTTGACGATTGACATGTTTGTTCTAGAAAATTAATTAAATTATTCAATGTTAAATTTATTTATAACTAAATATAATTGGAACTTTATTAGTGTTTTATTTTATTATTTTTTAAGTTGTTTAAGTTCAGTGAATATAGTTGATGAAAAATCCTATATGTATATATATTGAGTTTGACTCTGCTAGTAAGAGAAATAATCTTTTAGCCTCACC
>JASCZI010181499.1:6520-22472 GCA_036250425.1 Stylosanthes scabra
CTTCATGTACATATCATGGTACATGTGCTTGTCAATTTTCTTTGATTCCCTGTACTTACGAAGCAATCGCCTGAGAACACGCATCCTCCTCATCCAAAGTATTTTGGTGGGAAGCCTTGCCTCCCTTGTACCCTTACGCTTACCTGATAGTATTATTATAAGCACTGCAATTAGCAAATGATAACCAGGACCAAAATGCAAATTCATTTACACCCAGGTAACATAGGGCCACCAATATTTGGTGGCTATAAGACTATGTCCATGAACTTATCTAGCAGAATTAACACACCTCTTTTCAACTGATAAGCAGCCCTCAGGAATTTTGAGACTTTCAAAAGTGAAAAAAAATTTCATCACAGATTCAACATTACTTAGTGCCTTATCTACAGTGTGGTATATCATTGATCAATGGTTGAATTGACTAGCATATTTGAAAATCCATAGGCTTATGATTAATCTGGGAGTAGGTAAAATTGACTGATTAAATACCAATGCTCTTCGGTAGAAGTTAGAAACTCGGTTTAACTAAATCAATTCTACCATATTAGTTACACACAAGTACAATAAAACACAAAACAAACTAACTTCTCAGTTACAAGTAACAAATGCCTAACAGAACAACAGCCATATTTTGTAAATATGCATTAACTTCAAACTAACATTCATCCCAACCGTGAATTATCAGATCATGTTAAGAGTTATTTTCTAATCGACAAATGTTTTGTACTCATTTTTGCCTCCACTCCAGCGTACAACTCCCACCATTGAATGAATGGTGGGACGATTGGATCTAACACCTCATCCAACGGTGAAGAGTTGTAATGTTGGCTCAGTGTACAAAACAAAAGTAAGTACAAATCACATATCTCTCTCACATTCAAGTATAACAAAAAATTTACCATATCCGGAGTGGCGTCCCTTCCTCTTGGCTTCCTTCATCCTGCGAGCCCGGGAGCGCGAGTGAATCTTGGTTGGCTTCCTGATGATAAATCCATCCTTAACCAACTTCCGAATGTTCTGGCCTGTGAACAAAGAACCCACCAAGCTAAGTAAATCCATCCTTGGTTAACTAATTGACTTTTATGATATCAGTTAGAAAATACACTCTAATTAAGACCCAAAAAAAAAAAAAGAATTAAGAAAACCTCATATTATGAAGTGCAAACAATATTTAACTTGAAATTATAATACAAATTATCAAATAAAAATCTGAAATTTGATTGGAGTACATTGTTTTACTCTTACAAGAAGAATTTTGAAGCTGGAAAGTGCTACCTATGACTATGACCATTAACCAGTAACTTAACAATGTTCTTCAATTCCTTATTTTAATTTCTATTTCATCAGAGCTTAGCTAAACACAAAGTAATTATCTTTACAATTTCAAAAAACAAGGGGAAAATAAAAACGGAGGGTTTTGCTTTTGATTTTGATAGCATCGACAGTTCTTCGATCCTAACCTAGCTAAACGGAGATGAAAACGTTGATAACAATAAATTGGAAGAGAGAGAGAGAGATTGCATACGAGAATTGGCCATGGAGATTTCGTTGACTTCATTGGGATCAAGCCAGACTTTTCCTCTTCCACATTTTAGAACGCTCGCCGCTAATCGCTTCTGAAGCTTCAGCGACACCATTTTCGCTCTTCTCACTCTCTCTCTCTTTCTCACGAAGTGTTGTAGTGGCATATATATGTGTGTGCGCGCTTCAAATGGCAACCCTCGTTTTCCTCTTAATGGACTGGGCCTAACATATGGGCCTCATTTTGGGCCCATTAGAATCATCAAAATCACAACCATGTGAATTTATGCAAATTGGGCTCGGCTCAATGATACGTCCATCAGAAAAAGCGTTTAACAATTGACAAAATAAGAGGAAAATTTTTAGACAAAATGTTTCGGGCCCATTTTTTTAAATAAAAAGTAAAAAAATTATATTTTTCGAATCAAATTCTTTTAAAATTGTTAATATTTTAGCAGATAAAAATAGATAATGTTCTCCCAATCCAAAAAAAATAGATAATGTTCTAATTATCTTTAAATAAATAATTATAAATTCAAAATTAATTATTAAAACATTATTTCTTCATTGTAAAGTAACTCCCAATTAAGTATACTACCACTTAGATAAACATTTTCTTTTGGGGATCAGCCAGAACAACTACCACTTGTAATTTGTAAAGCAATTTAGATTAAATTAGAAATGTAACGTAGTAATTTAATCTAACATAGTAGCGTTGCCAATAATTTAAATAGATAATTAATTGGCATGTTTCTAATGAAAGTGAGTTAATTAAGAAACTCACCAACTTCAAGTAATGAGGCGGCGCTACAATTTACTAAGATCTTGCATTGTATGTGGGGTTTTCTTCATTTCAAATTTAAATTATATATTCTTGTCAACTTAGAGATCAGAAATCAGAAATTCAATAATGAACAAGGATGATAGTTTTCAGAAGGTGGTTGTAGTAGTACACAACCCTATAGATAGTAGGTTTATTAAGGTCGGTTTCTGTGGGTTAATATGGCACTATAAATTTGTCACATTATTACTAAATCTTTGTATCCAAATTACGATCACAAGGTACATAAATAGTTTAGTGCATCAATGTATAGTACCACGGATCACGTGGCCTCCACATGCTAGCTTGAGATTTTAAATCTTAATAATTAATAATGGACTCTAGCCTTTGCTTCAAAGAAGGTTAAAGGTTTATTTGGACTTTTGATGAATGGGTAAACAAAATCAATCCTAGTTGTTAATTGAAGAAAAATTATTAAGTGTTTCCGAAATCAATGATAACTCTTATTGTCTTAGAATGACGTGTTATTTGAATAATAAATTATTAATAAATGTTTATAACAAAATAATTTTAAAATATATGATATAAATTAATTAAAGAGAGCAAATCATTTTCGTTTATTTTTAGAACATTTAATAATAACTCTCTATTGAATTTAGTATTGTTTAGAGTAGATTTTTTAAATATAAACATAACTTTAAATCTTAAAAGGGTAAACCACTAAAGATATCATTGAATTATTAAATTGCTGACTAAAAAATACTCTTTAAATTTGATGAGAACAATAATAAATCTTTAAAATATTTTATTTACATTTGCTTTCCAAGATAAATTAGAGAAAATATAACATATCATGTATAGAGAAACTTAAAAAAGTGGGCACCATTTTAACACATGTAATATATTTTTTTATATGACAAAACACATGTAATATATGAATGATGAGAAAACATTATTAACTATAAACTTTTGTTTTGTATTTAATCATTATTTCAAGCCTTTAAAGTGGGACACATGTTCATGATTATGTATGATTATATGTAAAGAGTTACCTTTATAGATAAACTCAAACTTTTTAATTATTTTCATCCTTTTTATTATTTTAATTAATTTCTTTTATTTTATCACGAAATTAAAAATTTGAAACAAACTTAAATTGATCTAGTAATTAACTTATTAGTTTACTTAACGAATGTCGAAAGTTTAAATATCATTTTATATATATAATTTATTAATCAGCGATAAATTTTTAAATAAGACTTAAATTCACGATAAATTAGTTCTTGTACTATCATTGAAAAAAAATATCTTTAGATTGTACAAGTTTACATCCAGAAGAGGATAAGAGTAGAAACAAAAGTTATAGAGATGTATGTATCATGACACCTTAGTTTGTGATGGAGAATAATAATGTAAAGATGATATATAACATCGGACAGTGCATTATAATTGATTGGTGGTTTTTATTTTTTTTATTTTTCTCCAAAACAATATATTAAAATTTGTTGATGATGAAATCATTATATGATGAAGAAATTGATATACAATAAGGTTTGTTTGATTACTTTGTGTCTTGTGTATTAATCATTTCCCTAGCTAGCTCACTCAAAAGTGATTGGTTACTATTTGTGAGTGATGTGTTACGATTTCAGATAAGTTTATATATTTTGCTCCACAAAAAATTAAAGAGTTCACACGCTTTTCAATTATTTTAGTTCCTGCTGAAAATAGTGCTCATAACCATCCATGCCTATCACTATTTTCTTTTGTCATTTTTGAAGACCAACTATATTTCAAGATAATGTTTTTTTTTGTTTATGAATATTAGTTAATATATATCTTATTTTTTTGTGACAAAGTGAATATATTATTTAATTGAATGAAGAGATTCTGAGTTTATGTTTGTGAAAAATATCAAAGATTTATTTGCTAACGATTTTTTCTTTTCAAAGTAGGTTATACTGTTATAAGGATCATCAGAAGAATTATTTAATTCCATGCAATATCTATCTGACATTAGATAAGATCATATATTTTCTACAGTTAAATTTATTTTAAAAAATAACATAAAAAAGAGAGTAATACTCTCTCTATATAAGTTACATTTACCTGAACTATAAAAGAAAATAAAATGATGAAACATGAAACAAGCGTGTGACTGAATGACTGATAGTGAAGAGGAACGAAGATTTGTTTGTTGAGTGAAAGAGGAAATTAAAGATGATAATAATAATAATAATAATAATAATAATAATAATAATAATAGTTTAGCTTAGACAAAAAAAAGAGCAATTAGAAAAAAAATAGTTAACATGTCATTTAAAGGCACATAATAAATTTATTATTAATGAAAACTTTAAAATGCTTGTATTTAGTAAATATAAAATAAATACATTGAAAATTTAATATTTTTATTTACAATAAAAACTTTTTTTTAACTTATAATTGTAATATGTAGTTTAAGGACATAAGATAAATATACCCTAATAATAATGACAAATATCTTTCTATTTTATTTGCATATTTTTATTTTTTTCTTATTTTAAATTATAATTTAATTTTAATATTGTAAAAATATTTTACGTATAGATTTAATTATGTAACGTCACATCATTAAAAATAATTTTTTTTATTGATTTTATGATTGATTATTCAAAAGAACGGGTATGATGTACGATTGTGTAAAACATTTTACATTATCTGTACATCAAAATTAAACTCATATCAATAATTAATTAAATAATTTTTAATGTATCTTTTATCTTTATTTTTATTCTAATAAATCAAATTTATTTTAATGAAGAGGGAGAAAAATATTTAGTGTAATAATAATAACGGATTTTAATAGAATTTAATAAATATTTTAATTAGTGTAGTAGAGGGAAAACTAATAAGAGAAATGAGTAAATAAAATGAAATGGAGAAGAAAAGAGAAGAGAAGAAAAGAAACCTAGATCAGAAAACTGAGATTCAATATTGCATTTATTTGACAGAAATTGAAACTAAAATTCCAGTCTTTATTTTTAGAATTTTAGTATTTTCAGTATCTTTATTAAAAAAAGGATGGAAATTGAGGACTGAGACTAAAATTTTAATAATATTTTTTATTCAAATACTCTCAATCAACATTAAAGTTTCTAATATTAACATTTGTTTTTGCTCATCAATTTAATTTAATCTCTATCTTCTAATTTTTATCTCTAATTAATTTTAAATTAAATACAATACATAAACTTATTTCAGTTTCAATTTCTCAGTTTTGATTTCTCAATCTCAGTCCCTCTTCCAAACGAGGCTTTTTTATTAGAATACCCTCGTTTTCAAAACTTATTACGAGAATGTCCTCGTTTTGAAACTATTCACGAAGCTGCCCTCGTTGTGCCTACGCGACGACACGGTGACAGCTTCTTTTTTTTTTCCAGGTGCTGGCTAGAGGCGCTATTGGGGAAGGCGCATCCAACGTGGAGGCGGCAACACGACAAGCGTCTCACCTTTGAAGACGCTGAAGTGGAAGTCGCCTTTTTCTTAAAGGCGGCTTATGGGATGGCGTCATGTGGATGAAGGCACTAACCGTGAACGCGCCTCCTTGCTGAAGGCAAGAAACCGCAAAGGCACCTCAGCTTCAAGGAAAAAGCGCCTTCCACTTCAGCGTTTTCAAAAGGGAGGCGCTTGTCGTGTTGCCACCCTCCATGTTGGAGCATTCTCAGTAGCGCCTCCTAATTAGCACCAAAAAAAAATTGCTACGTAGATAAAATGAGGACAATTTTGTGAATAATTTCAAATTTTAAAAATGAGGATATTCTAATAAAAAAGCCGGGACGAAGTAGGCAGGGAGGACTAGGGGAGTGAGTTGGCAATGAAACGAAAGGAATTATACGTTAACTCTCAAGTCTCAACATTGAAGACTCAACTATTCATTATTCACTCACCTCGAACACTGCACATTCCACGCCTTCCAACCTCACTACCCATGCTTCTTCCTCCATTAATTCCAAACAAAAAACAACAAACACTTTAAACCCAAATTTAATTTTTTTTAATAAATATCTAAATTGATTTATAAGAAATTTCAAATAGTCACCCAAAAAAATAAGAAATTTCAAATCTTACCTTCACGTGATCAATATGTTCTATTCTTTATAAGTTTTTTAGATTTACTTATAGGTTTAACTAACCTGTATTTTAAGAACAAATATTAAGATTACAAATTTAAAAAAATTATATTAAAAATATAAAAAAAATAAATTTCTAATGTATTTATTTTGTATTCATTAAATATTAACATTTAAAATTTTTTATTAATAATAAATTTATTATGTATCCTTAGGACATATATTAGCTAAACTCTTTATTTATAGGTAAATTCTGATTTTTAAATGATTAATTTGTTTTATAGTAATGTTTTTTAGTATTTAGTTATTTTATAATAAAATTTGTTAAAATTATTTATTCAACATACATAATAAAAAAATTTTTGAAAGAGGCTAAAAGATGAATCAGTTTGAGTAACTCAAGAAAATTTTAGTCGATAAAAATTTATTAGAGATTGATTAAAGTATTTGATCACAAATTTTTCTAGAGACTAATTTCAATATTCGCTTAATTTTTTCATAACCTATTAAATTCCATTAAAAACTTTTTATAGACATTTAGATATGTATATTATCACATCTTAAAATATATATCACTTTAAATATACAATTTTCGTCCATATACATATATAATACATTCTATTTTTACAAATAATAAATATATGAGTTTAATTTTGATGCAATGACGGTGTAAATAATTTTACACAGTCATCCAATCAGATCTATGCATTTATTTAATTTTAGAAGTAGTGGGCTTGAAAATTAATTACTTTTGATTATGTGATAACATCTTATTGGATGTCTGTGTAAAATTCTTTTACACTAATAGCGTATGAAAATTAAATTCTAAATATATAACATTTAATTTTTATACATTTATTGATGAAAAGTTAAATTTCTTTCAATATACTACTACACTATCATTTGGTCAAAGATAGCATTTTAAACAGTAGATATAATTGCAAGTGTTAAGTCTTCAATTGTTAATTGTTTTTTTCTCCCACTTATTCCTGCTACTTTTCCTGGATATATCTCTCCTCTTTTCATATACCATTTTTAAACAAGTAATTAATAGATAGATTAGAATATAAATAACATTACTTAAAATAAATTAAAGTACAAGACAATAATGGAGTACATTGTATGAGGAATTTTACATTGTATTCTTTTATTCTTCTGAAAAATAAGATATAATTAATATGTACAAGGATAAAAGACATGCTATTTTTGCATTTATTTCATCTTTTATATATATATATATATATTGGTGTCTATCTCGTATATATATTTGATATATACTTTTATTAAGTCATGCCATATATTTGATAATTTCCATATAATCAATAAAACAATATGTTAGAATGTAATTTGATACAGTAGTTATGTAATTATATTTATGTATTTAAATAATATTTAAAATAATAAATTTTAAAATTAATTTTTTTACTAATAAAACATACTTAAATAATTGTATAAAAAAGTTTTTACATATTCTTCTATGAATTTAATTTTGATGTTTAATCAAATGTTTTCCACTGTGCATACAATTATGTGATAACACGTTAGTAAAAATAACGACTTCAATTGCGTAAAATATTTTAGTAATAATTCTATTTGTATATAAAAATTAATTATCTTATATTTATATATGAATAAATATGTAATTTTATTTTAATATATATTATATATTAATATTTAATTTTTATGGCTAATTTTAATATACAAATTGAATATCCATATTTTAGGAGTAACTAATTAAGTAAGATTTTTTTTAATAGTTAGAATGAACTAATTAAGTTAATTACTTATTTAAACTTTAATTAAAGATTATTTTATATGAGTTGCGATAGAAAGACCTAAAACTTAAGCCTAACTATAGACATAATACTTAAAAAGATAAATAATTCAATTATAAATGTTACTTTTTAAAAATATTAAAAATATAAAACATGTAAAATTTTTTAAATAGAATTAGCTACTTAAGTTTTAGGTCTCCTAATTTTTTTCATTTTATATAGTTCGTTCTTTCATAGCAGCAGTAACAGTCATTCCAGCAGCATCAGTTTAGGCTTTTATATCTCTCTCTCTCTCATATGCTATTTCATTCATTTCAATACACACACCAACCTTCTCACTTTCTCTCTCTCTCTCTCTCTCTTCTTTCTCTTTCATTCTGTTGAAGACAACAACAACAACAAGAAGCACAGGATTTGACAGCAAAAAGATTCTGAATTTCTAAGGTTAGAGAGTTACTTAGAACAAGTTTAAGAAGAAGAAGAAAATGGGTGAAACAGAACATCACCACCATCACCAAGACCACCAAGCACCGCCACCAGTTCAGGCACCACCACCGCCAAATCTTGGTCTTTCAAGGGGTCCCATTTGGCAACCAGCTGAACAGCTTCTTCAGCTTCACTACTGCATCCATTCCAACCCTTCTTGGCGTTAGTTTCATCTCTTTCTCTCATTCTCTCACTTTTTTTTATTAAATTGAATTGTTTTTGGTTATTAAGTTATTATTATTAATTATTAGTGTTATATATAGTTTGGAAAATATAATTAGTATCTTTGACAGAAATTATGGTGGTGGTGGTGGTGGTGGTTGTTGGATGAAATGGAATGATATGAGTATGACCCACTTTTTTTTTCTCATAAGGGTCAACAATCATGTTATTCTGTCAACTGAAATTCTGCAAAGTTTCAAACTTTATGTTAAATTTTTTATTTTTTGTTTATTTTTTAATGCCAAAAAAGCTGCTAGTAAAGTTATGCTCTGATGTTAAAAGGAGTCAATAGTTTTGTTTGGTGCATGTCAAAACACAAAAGGGTTGTTGAGTTTTTGGTATTATTTTAAAGTGGAAAAAAAAAGAATAACAGCTCAGTTCTTTCATTTTTGGTGTCTCTGTGTGTGTGTATATGCAAATGTTTCTTTTGCAGATTGCTTTTCTGGGTTTTTTTTTTTTTTTACCTTTATTCTATTTCTGATACCGAATCTTTTGTTTTTTTAAAAATGGGATGTTCCTTTTGTATTTTTGTTCCTGTCAGTTTTTTGAATTGTGTCAATGAATCAAAGTATCAAACTATTCTTTTATGTGATTCGGTATGTGTTTATAGAATTATCTGAAATCCATTTTCTGAGTATTAAATTCTGGTATCCCAAACTTTATGGTGGTTAGTCTTAATCTTAATTTAATTACTCACATCTTGATCATATCTTATAATGATTTTGGCAGATGAGGCACTTCTTCTGGCTTTCCAGCACTACATTGTGATGCTTGGGACGACGGTCTTCATCGCCACCACCCTTGTGAATGCAATGGGTGGGGACGCCGTAAGTCCAGTGCATACCATCTTATGTTTTTGTCAGTTTAAAATAAGGTGAATACTCAGATGCAGTCCACTTCATGTGAAATTCCTTGTTAAGAAGCGTTAAATGATTTGACTAAATTGTAATCTATGGACTTAAAGTGTCAAGTTCACATGAAGTTTATTGCGGGTGAATTTCTACCTTAAAATAACTGTGAATCTGGACAAAGTAGTATATTGGAAAGTTAATGTATACCGAATACATTAACTTTTCACTTTGTCCGAATACATAGTTATTTTAGAATAGAGGTAGTATATAGTAAGATTTTCACTTGTTATGCTTTTGTATAATTGAGTCTAGGCCAAATTAATTCCGGCATAAGTGATTTACTTAGAATTACTCTTCTAGTTTCAAAATTTGCCCAGAATCAGTTTACTATTTTTTTTTTCATTTTGTTTTTGCTAATTCTTGGACAGGGTGAGAAAGCTCGTGTGATTCAGACATTGTTGTTCATGTCTGGAATTAACACACTGCTTCAATCTTGGTTTGGGTCGAGGCTTCCGGCGGTGATGAGTGGATCAGTTGCTTTCATTCTTCCAGTCCTGTCCATCATAAATGATTACACAGACATGACATTTTCATCTGAGCATGAGGTTCGTACCTCGCCATAACAGAATTCATTACTATTGAAGTGTTTGATTGCAGTTGGTTATTCATGATGATCTTCTTTTGTTTAGTATTTTTCGGGTGCATTATTCTTCTTTGTTTTGAAATTAAGCATTCTTGTTCTATTAATCCAGTATTTGTCAAGATTGTGGCTTACTCTATTCAACTGAATTGCTTTCTCTTACATGAAAAGTGTTGATCCTTACTTTGGCACATGCAGAGGTTTACCTATACAATGAGAACAATTCAAGGTTCTTTGATAGTTTCGTCTTTCATCAACATCATCCTCGGTTATAGTAGGGCCTGGGGAAATCTAACAAGGTAAATTTATGTCAATCTTCAATGTTAACTTGTTTTTATGCTTGCTTTTAATTATTTACCATTAATGGAATTATAGTTTGTGTCTAAATCTGCATTGAACATAACAGCTTTAGTTCTCACTTTCTCTTTTCTCTTTATCACTTTTTAATCAGATTGTTCAGTCCGGTAGTCATTGTACCGGTCGTATCTTTGGTGGGTCTTGGTCTGTTTGCAAGGGGCTTTCCGCAGGTAAATTAACATTCTCAATTCTTAAAAAACCATAACTCCCTTGAGATTTGTATGATCCTACATTCAATCCTGATATATGACTCTGTCTCTCCTTTATAAATATAACATCGAGGGAGTTCGGTATAAATATGACAAATTAAGGATTCTTAAACTCAATTATCTTGTTTCCATGCAGCTTGCGAATTGTGTACAGATTGGACTACCTATGCTCATTCTATTGGTCCTAACTCAGCAGGTTTTATTTGTAATCAAAATCTGTTTGTTTATAGTTTTACTACTTTTATCTCCTTTTTTATGTTACAATACCTTCGTTTTTTTTATTTGAATGGCAGTACATGAAGCGCCTCCATCACGCAACACATCATGTTCTTGAGAGGTTTGCTTTGCTTCTTTGTGTTGCTGTCGTTTGGGCATTCGCTGCTATACTCACCGTGGCCGGTGCATACAACAATGTTAAACGATCGACACAATTTAGTTGCCGGACGGATCGTTCGTATCTCATGTCTTCTGCTCCATGGTATGATCACAACACAATCTCTTTAGTAATTTACAAGTTTCAAAGCTCTTTCTGGAACTTAACAAATGTGATTTTCTTTTTTTCTTTTACAGGATTCGAGTTCCATACCCGTTTCAGTGGGGTACCCCCATATTCAAAGCTAGTCATGTCTTTGGTATGATGGGAGCAGCACTTGTTTCTGCTGCCGAGGTACAGTATCGATTCCTTAGTACACTATCAATTTCAATATGACTGTCAAAACAATAAGAAAACTAAAAAGAGTAGCTTGGTCATAAAAAAAAAGTATTAAATAAATGTTGACGATGCATTAAAATTAAATTAAGGATTTAATGGTTAATATTATATAATAATTTTCCGGATTTTGCTTGTGGGAATTATAAATGCAGACTACTGGTACATTCTATGCTGCGTCAAGGCTTTCTGGTGCGACAGCCCCTCCTGCATATGTGCTTAGCCGAAGCATTGGTCTGCAGGTGAAGTTTGAATTTTCTTGCTTCTTAACAATATTTGTCTGATGATTCTTTTATCTTGCTACAAAATGATGATATTATAGAACTATTTATAATACAAACCCTTCTTTTTCGCTCTTCTTATCCAGGGTCTTAACATGCTTCTCGATGGCATTTTCGGTACTGTTGTTGGTACTACTGCTTCTGTGTAAGAAACATTCTCTAAGAACCTTTTGTGGTGCCTTGTCGATTAGCTAATATAAACTTTGAATTATTGAGAATTTGATATATATGATGAACCACTTTAGTTCTTCGTCGATGATTCCCTTAACGGATGGGACTTAGACTTAAGATCTTCAATTGTTACATCCTCAGCTGTTGTATGTTTTAAACTACTCTAGATGGGGTTATGACATCGAAATTTTGGAATCTACAAAATCTTCTTGAGCATTATTACTCTCACTTTCAAGATATCTGCCATTTCTTTTGGAATATGTTTTTCTCATTTGATCTTTTACTCTCACATTTCAATAACAATTTTTATCTCCGTGCGATTTCAAGAACAACAAAGATTTGTATATATTTATGTGATTATGCCTTAGCTGCCTCCTCAATTGCAATGTATTAGTATACAATTAGCTATAATCTGGTTTATAATTGCAGGGAAAATGTTGGCTTACTTGGTCTAACACATATCGGGAGCCGAAGAGTCATCCAAATATCATGCGGCTTCATGATCTTCTTTTCTATCTTTGGTATAATGCCTTCTTTTTAACTTACATTCACAATCCTTATGGATAATAAATTGACCATAACATTTTCCAGGGAAATTCGGAGCCTTTTTTGCGTCGATTCCTCTACCGATATTCGCTGCTATATATTGTGTTTTATTTGGTATTGTGGGTAAGTGATGCTGCAATTATGTCAATATGTTACATGCTTTTATGATAATTTTAGTAGCTCACTCTCTTTTTCTTGCAGCTGCTGTTGGGATTTCATTTTTACAGTTTGCAAATTCGAATAGCATGAGAAACATGTATGTTTTGGGCCTATCATTGTTCCTAGGGATCTCAATATCTCAATATTTCGCCATGAACACAGCTCCGGACGGCCACGGTCCGACCAGAACGAACGCCGGATGGGTAAGTATCTAATTTTCGTGTGGTTTTTTAGGCTTAGTTTGGTAAAGTTTTCGATTGCATGAACACATTTATCTGATTAATCTACCTTCTCTTGTGTCTTAATAGTTCAATGACATCCTTAACACCATTTTCTCGTCTGCTCCAACCGTTGCTATAATCGTCGGTACAATTCTTGACAACACCCTCGAGCACAAACAAATCGCCGAAAGAGGGCTACCGTGGTGGGTTCCTTTCCAGAGTCGGAAAGGAGACGTTAGAAACGACGAGTTTTACCATTATCCTCTTCGGATTAGTGAGCTTATACCCTCTAGGTTTCTCTAGAAGTATTATCCTAACTTGTATCTAAACCTTGCTTCTTTTAAGCATAGTTACAACAAGAAGTCTCAAATCAAATAGCCCTTGTAAAATATGGTTAAACAATTTTTATTATCATTGGCAAAATTTACCTTTACCTGTATAAATGGATTTTTGACATAGCATTCTTTTTATGTTTCATGTTCTTACATGCAAAAGTTCATCCAAATAAATAGTAATATTGCTTTTATAGGCATGTATTCATGGCTCTAACCATGCTTTTATGTGTAACTATGTTTAATTTGCATTTTGTAGTTTGAATTTATGATTTGATAACAATTCATCCTTGGAAGGTAGGTTTTCCCTTCTAGAATCTATTAGAAATTTTTTTATTGTAATGCCAATTTTGCCATTGTTAATCTCAAGAAATTTTGGCTTGCAAGATGTACCATTCACTAGGCATAAGATGACATAATTCTTCCCCAAAAAAGGAGGAATAATAAATTGGTTCAACTTCAGTGGAAAATAAATTTTATAATCTTCCAAATCAAAGGTTAACATAAGTAATAAGTTCATGAAAGTTACATTAGAAGTATTCATTATTTTATTTTAGTTGAAAAAAGAAACAAAAGTTTTTTGTTCTTGTCAATTTGTAACATTGGTTTCTGTCTTTATATTGATGTCAGCAAATTAAATTTTGTTTATCTATAATATGCAGGAGGTTAAATATTTCCAAAAGATTTATAAAGAACACAATCTTCTGGCCAAGGTAACAATGCATACAACCAAATAAAAGGTTAATTCATATTTAACCAATAAATATAAAGCCAATTTTCGGTCTTATGCCCCCTAGGAGGTAAAATATGTTAACCCACTATTATTTTAATTTTTTCAATTTTTATAATCTCATAAAGAAAAAAAGTTAAAAATAGAAATTTAGAATTTGTAATTTTCACAAACTTTTTTACAAAAGTTGTAAAACAAAATATTAAAATGCAAACCAAATGCATCTTTTGTAGAAAATAATTTCCAAAGTTTTGCAAACATCTATCCCTGTAAAATTGGTTGAATTATCACGAATTATGAACTGTTAATTACTAATTAGATATTTTTTGTATCAAACTAATTAGATATCTTAAATTCAAGTTTTAATAAAATAATAAAAATTATGGCTCAAATTATTCTATTTTTCAATATGCATCATTGCACACACCTGTATACATCATTTAGCAACACAGAAAAATATGAATATTAGCGCAGAAATTTATATTTTTCTGTGCTAATGTTTACATTTTTTTGTGTTATTAAATGGTGTGTACAATGTACAATGATACATCTAATATATCTAGTATTATCCTAATATTAACCACCTTCCTAATAATCAGGATTAAATCGAATGGTTTCATTATTCACAACACAATTCTGAATACACTTCACCAATCACAATCACATTTAGTTTGGTGATGATCAAATTATGTTGACTAGGGTAGGCTTGACTTGCTAGATTAATACATCATCAATAAACAAAGGATAATACTAAAAAAAGAAGACATTGACCAAGGTGGAGGATATCATTATAAACCATGTAAGATAGCAAGAAAAATAGACCAAGGAAGCTTCAAAGCAAGTAACACATTAAACAGGGATAGTGACCCTTTGGAATTTGGAGAGAATCTTGTTACCTGAAACCTATGTGATGCATATTCTGATCTTCTCTCACGCGTTTTCTTTTTATTAATACAAATATTAAATAAATATATTTATTAAAAAACAATCTATACTTTTTAATAATACAAAAGAAAAATAAAATATTCACTTGTATTTGTACCATGGTGGCCATAAGATTCCAAATTTTAGGTCCTAACTCCTTTCTTGTTTCATTATAGAAGGGAAAAGAGCATTTCATTTTGGGTTGGAAATCTATCTATCTATCTATGCATTATTATGATTCTTTCTTTCTAGCAGCCTTACTCTTTTCAATTTTTTTCCATCATTGCTTGTGCTGCTTTTCTTGACATATCATTAAAACAACACAAAAAATTCAACGTTGGGAAACAGATGAAGCCTATATATTACGTCTGCTTAAAGAAATTGACATAACAATACAAATCATAGAACTGGACATATTTTGAATAAAAAAGAAGAAAAATATCCTATCAAATTGACAATTAAGGTTACAAATTAAGCTAAATCTAGAAGACTAGCTAGCAGATTATGTCATAACTTTCATCACTAAGGTTGAAAAGAGTGAAAATATGATAGAGACTTTCTTGAATGTGCTGAGCCCCCATTAGATCCTTTCCTTGTGATCTCGAGTTCGGATGCATGGTCGAACCGGTTTATAATTCGGTTCGGACACCAGTAGGAAATCAAAATAAACAGAATTACCCATCAAGCATACCCTAACAAAATTTGCTTCTAGGCAAAAGAAATTTTCTATTTTAAACTAGCTATGAACAGCTACTTACAAGGAGTTAGGATTAGGAATGTGAACATCAAAACAACCTAAGATTGAGAATATCAATCTTTTAGCCAATCTAGATCATATTGCTGTTCTGATACTTGAATATGAACATTTGGCTTGGCCTTTTGAACATCTATCCACATCTCTTCTACCTCCTCATCACAAATCACA
>JASCZI010181499.1:22482-32486 GCA_036250425.1 Stylosanthes scabra
TTCCTAATCTTGGGGCATTCCCTCATGTCAATCTTCTCCAAATTCACCAAGTTACCAATCTCATTAGGGAAGCATGCCAGGTGAACACATTGAGAAATGTCTATGTACTTCAACCTAACCATGTTACATATGGTCAGAGGAAGTGATTTCAAATCGGGACATGCATATAGCCGGAGGATCTCAAGCGATCGCAATTGCCCCAATTCCGCTGGTAGTTTCGTCAGATTGTGACAATTTGTTAGACTCAAGCTCTGTAGGGTATGTATTTCACATATGCTTGAGGGAAGATCAGTTATATCATCACAGTGATCAAGAGTGAGTTCAGTGAGGTTTGGGAAGATTCCAGATAGGTCTGCTTCTTTGAGTTCTTTCTTGCAAAGGACTAGACACAATTTGCTTAGGTTCTTCATTACAATGCCTGATAACTCTGGAGTGGAAACCTTTTCTAGCCAGAGACTCTTCAAGTTTGTCAAATTCTTGAGAACTGACACATTGTGAAGGCATGCATAAGAAGCACTATAGTTTATGATAATTAATGCCCTCAGATTTTTCATTTTTTCAATGAAGGAGGGCAAGTAGTATTCACTGGATGAAAAATTAATGATCAGAACTTCAGCCTTAGGGAACTCAAGGTTGCACCAATCATCTTCTTTCATTTCACCTGAAACATGAATAAATTCATCAAAATATGCAAAGATGAACCAAAGATAATAAAAAGAAATTTTGAGAGGGATTGGCTATATACCTGTGTGAATTGAGACAATCTGAGCCTCAAATGGTTTATCCTTGTATCTCAACCACTCTTTAGGGAGACCACTTTCTTCTCGCTTCGGCATAACCAATCGCAGGCGTTCACAAATGCTGTCGCGATTGCCCATATTGATGGCAAGGTCTCTCAAAATATCATGTTGTGTAACAGATATCTCAAAGCAACTGGTATACATGCCTCCGGCACTGACAGATTCAAACATCAGAAGGGGTTTTAGAATGATGCTATTACTAAATGATCAAAAAAATAAAAAATTCAAATCATAAAATGAGTTAAAATGCAATTTTATGAAGATGCATACCGAGCCTCTTTCACCATGGTGAGAAGATTCTTGTTTGACAGCTCAACGACTATGGCGAACGCTTCGGTTTGGCTGATATCATGGATTTCAACCCACATATTTATGAGGATGTCCAGAGGGATCTTCTTGTCCTCAGGAAATGAACAAAGATCCAAGAAGCATTTCCTGATCTTCTCCGGGAGGAAATTTACACTGATTGCCATTCTCTCAATCAGATTGCTTTGGTAAGAATCCCCAATGCTTTGGCCTTGAGATAGCCTTGTTTTGACACCTTCCCAAAACATCTCATTCTGACCTCTCAAAGAAGCTCCAATCACTTTAAGAGCCAGTGGAAGCCTTCCACACTCTGTCACAACCTGTTTTGAAAAAAGGTTAAGTAAAATCCACAAAGTAAGGACTATGCTCTATACACTAGTATGATAAAACCCTCTATTTCTCTTTTAACATTTTACTTTAGCAAATTGTTATTACCTGCATGACTAAATTCTCATTAGCAGCTACAGGAATTGATTTCTGTCCAAAAGCATGATGGCAGAACAAAGATAGTGCATCCTCTTCACTCAACAGTTCCATCTCATAAGTGGCATTACAAATCTGGAATTTCTCCCTGGACACAACAAGGAATTTGCAACCAGGTATTCTGCACACAAGCTGTTCCAGCACAGTTTGTGACCAGACATCATCAAGAACAATAAGGTTTCGAGTTTCGGTTTTGCAATCGAATTGTGGCATCCACTGGGGAATCACATAATTGGGATTCAAGCTTTCATTTCCCATAATGAACCCCCAGATCCTTTTTCTCAGCTGCTCCACATTTGGGGACTGTGACACAGTCAAGAACAAGATCTTATCCTTGAATGAAACTGCCAAAAAACCAACAAAAAAGGAACCATTAAAACCTTTTGAAATTGACCCTAAACAAGTTACAATGATTTTATTTTTAAATCTAATACTTACATCGAACTTGTTCATCTCTGCAAACATCTTTAGCAAGAGTGGTTTTCCCTGAGCCACCAATCCCAGAAATCCCAACAACCCAAAGATCATTCCTCCCAACAAGCATCTCCTTGACATTCTTCTGCCCAATTTCCAAACCAACACGTGAATTCCCTAAACTGCCCTCATCAACCTCCATGCTCTTCACAGCCTCCTCCACCCACCCTCCGCCTCCCATCCCCCCTATCTTCATGGTCAAGAAGTACTGCTCCAGCCTCCGGTTCGACGCCTCAATCCGGTCAAACCGCTCCGCCATCTCGAACCGCGTGTGGTGCACATCAGCTAGTATGTGCGCCTGCATCGGTCCTTCTATGAACATGGATACCGCCTTCTCCAGCTTCTCCATCTTCTTCGCTAGCTGATAGTTCCTGTATACATTCCATCGGCTCGAATTCAAAACCTTCAACAAAATCAAATCCACCAAAAAAAAAAAAAATCAATACCATACGAACAAAATCTTCAACATGAAATTTAATTTCTAACAAGAACAAGAACTATAGATGAAATAAAATTGCATCATAAAACATGATTTAGCTACCGTTGTTAGTTCAACTCATGATTTGACTGTTAGTTACGGAATCTGTTAGTTAGTTAGTTAGTTAGAGATTAATTACCTTAATTACAAACAAATCTTCATCAATTTTATGAACATGAGAAGTTAATTACATCATAAGAACAAGAACTATTTGCAGCATGAACATGAATTGAGAGTTAGTTACAGAGTTAGAGATTATTTGTTACCTTGTGAGCGAGTTCGACGCCGGAGTGGAGGATCTCGGAGAGGCGGTGAAGCTGTTGCTGACGTGGCTGGGGGAGTTCAACGCCGGAGTATTTGATCTCTTGAATAGTTGGAAGGAGTTCGGTGATGTAAGTGATGAGCTGATCGGCGCTTCCACGGCAGAGGATGGATTTACGAGAGATGGTTATCAGATTCCGGAGGAGCTCGCTCGTGAGGTCGTTGCTAATTACGTCTTTGAGCAGCAGGGCCATTGCTTTTGTTAATTAAGCCACTTTTGATCTCCTCCGGCGAACAGTGGCGGTGGTTGTTGTGGTGGCGGTTTTTGGTGGTTTTTTCTTTCTGGTTTTGTTTTTGCGTCACTTTGTTTTTTCTGTTATCTTTCTATCATTGCAAGTCTTAGAAGTTTGGTCAGCACTCTAACTCTTAATGGTGGGTTGTTGAAATCACTGTTATGCCCCTTCCATGCTCCCTTATTTTTTTAGTGTTATAGACAGTATCATCACGAGCGCGTTTTTTGTTTTTTAGATACTAATATTGTTTAGGGTTTAATTACTCTTCTGTCGTTTTATATAGTTTTATTAAGTGTCAACCAAAACAAAAAATAGTTTTATTAAGTTTATAGTTACATTTTTAAAAAGATTTTTAATCAAGTTTTGGTGCCTTCTTCCTCGGTATAGATATAAAAATATATAGAAATATAAAAATGTAATAATAATTATTGATCTTTAATATATATGCACTTAAAAAAATATGTCAGATAAAATTGATCATTAGATATAACATATTTATATATTTGTATTATTTGATATCTGTACTTTAAATTTTTATATTAATTTTAATTTATTATTAATTTTCTATTATAATAAAAATATTAAAATTAAAAAAATATTTCATAAGTAATAGTTAAAGCTACGAAACTGAGATTAAAAGACTGAAACTGAGAGACTGATATTGGGAGGCTGAGATTAAATTAAATTTGTTTATTATGTTTGGTTTAAATTTATGAAGAGATAAATATTGGAAGGTAGATATTAAATTAAATCAATAGATGAAGAACAAAGGCTAATATTGAAAACTTCAATATTATGTGAGGGTATTTGAGTAAAAAAAATTATTAAAATTTAAGTCTCAGTTCTCGATCCCCAGTCCCAATCCCCAATCTCCAGTTTTCAATCCCTCCTAACTGGAGATACTGAAAATACTGAAATTTTGGAGACTGAGACTAAAATAAAAATTTTAGTTCCACTCTCTGTCCAACAAACACAATATTAAAAATCAGTCTTTCAGTCTTAGTCCCAGTCCTAAATCAAACGCACCTAAGAGACATCTCTTATTTTTAGACCGGTATTTATTTTTTTATGGATTTTATTTAAAAGATTGTGCTTTAGTTTTTTTTTATGAATGATTAGTGTTGACTATTTCAAGAAAAGAAAATTATTTGGCATTTGTATAATAGAAATCATTGTAATATAAAAATAAAGAAACAAAACATTTTAGTCCACTTTTTCGTGTGCAATTATTTTATGAGTTTTTGTAACTTCTGTTTTAAAGAATTATAAACTTTTTTGGACATGCTTTTATATTATAAGGAAAATGATCATAGTATTATTATTTGGACAAGAAGAATCTCTGCTTGGTTGGTTACTCTCGTTTGTTTGGAACTTGGAAGTACTACGGTATTAATCAATATTATATTTATTTTCAATGACAAAGTGTAGAGTCATAGGCTTTAATTAATTAAATTAGGTATTTAAATGCAGTGCCTTTCGGCTTAAGTTGAGTTTTCTCTGACAAAGAGATCACTAACTAGTTCTTAAATAAATATGTATATTATTACCAACATGGTAAAATCCAATTCATTGTTGAAATATATGTTCTTGTTTAAAATATATTTTCTTTTTTATAAAATATTAAAATGGTATATAAATTGATTTTTTTTACATACCATTTTATTTAAAAACAGACATAATGAAAATAATGACAAAAAAAAAAAAAGAGAGCAAAAAAAGAAGACTAAAAGTACTTGATAGTTTACATTGAAGTATTTACAAAAAATTAAGGACAAGAAAATAGACACCAAGATCAATCACTCTTTAAGCCAATCCAAATCATAGTATTGTTCTGAGACTTTAATGTGAAGATTTGGCTTTGCCTTCTCAACCATATTCCAAATCTCTTGTACCTCCTCATCACAAATCACAAGCCTCAGATTCTTCAATGACACTGTTGACTTTGGTAAACTCTTAATCATAGGGCATTCCCTCATGTCAATCTTCTCCAAATTCACCAACTTACCAATCTCATTAGGGAACATTGCAAGGTTAACACATTGAGAAATGTCTATATACTTCAGCTTAATCATGTCACATATGCTACTAGGAAGTGATTTCAAATCAGGACATGCATATAGTCTTAGTATCTCAAGTGATCTTAGCTTGCCTAGTTCTGAGGGCAATTTGGTCAAATTGTGACAGTTTGTGAGACTCAAGTTCTGAAGTGAATGTATCTCACAAATGCTTGAGGGTAATTCGGTAACATCATCACAATGATCAAGAGTGAGTTCACTTAAGTTGGGAAAGATTTGAGCTAGGTTTGCTTCTTTATTACCTTCTAAACTATTATTTAATTTGCATAGGACTATGAATAATTTCCCTAAGCTTTTCATTATAGTGCCTGATAATTGAGGGGTTGAAACTTTCTCAAGCCAAAGGCTTCTAAGGTTGGTCAGATTCTGAAAAACTGATACATTGTGAAGGGTAGCATATGATGCACTATGGTTTATGATAATTAGTGACCTTAAATTTGGCATTTTTGAAATGAAGGGAGGTAAGTAGTATTCGTTGGATGTGAAATTGATGATCAAAACTTCTGCATTTGGAAACTCAAGGTGACACCAATCTTCTTCTTTCATTTCACCTGCAATGTTTAAAATTCCTACTACTGTGAATGGTAGAGCAAAGAAAAAGAAACACTGTCATAAACATAAATTTCAAAGTCATATGTTTAGCCGTATAATGTTTAAATTAGGCCTATTGCGTTTTTTAAATTAGTCATTGAACGATTTTGTTAGTCATATTAGTTCAAAAAAATACAATCCTAAGTCAAATTTGTTCTTCTTCCAATCAGATGATAACATATCATCTATCAACCAATTATTTTGTAACACATATTATTTAATTGGTAAAAGTACTAATTTGACTAAGAATTGTATCTTTTAAAGACTAACATGACTAACATAATCTTTTGGAGACCACTTTGAATAACGTGATATCTTTTCAGGGACCACTTTGAACATTAACCCTATGTTTAGCTATCAAAAGATTGAAATGGTGACAATTTAATCTCCGAAGAACTAAACAAGTTCATAGTATCTAAAAGATATGTATTTTGAGTGTACCTGTGTGAATTGAAACAATCTGAGCCTCAAATTGCCTGTCCTTATATCTCAACCATTGTTTAGGGAGTCGGCCGTCATCTTCTCGTTTAGGCATAACTAATCGGCGGCGTTCACGGATGCTGCCACGGTTGCTCAGATTAAGAGCAAGGTCTCTGAGTATATCATGTTGAGTAACAGATATCTCAAAGCAGCTGCTATACATGCCACCAGCACTGACATATTGAAATATCATATCAATATGGTTTATAAATTATTCTATCATTGTGAAGTAATAACCAAAATAAATAAATATCATGATTTTAAATTGCATACCGGGCTTCTTTCACTAATGTGAGAAGATTCTTGTTTGAGAGCTCAACAACAATTGCAAAAGCTTCTTTCTGATCAATGTCATGGATTTCAACCCACATGTTAGTGAGAACATCTAGTGGAATCTTCTTATCCTCAGGGAATGAACAAAGATCCAAGAAGCATTCCTTGATCATTTCTGGTAAGTGATTTGTGCTGATTGCCATTCTATCAATCAGGTTGATTTCATAGGATTCACCAATGCTTTGGCCTTGAGCTAGCCTGTTCTTGACACTAGCCCAGAACATCTCGGTCTGATCGCGCAGCGAAGCTCCGATCACTTTAAGAGCCAATGGAAGCCTTCCACATTCAGTCACAACCTGTTTTTTCACATTGGATTCAAGAATCAGCAAATAATTTTTTTTTTGTTAGATATATAATCATTCATGTACAGTATTGAAGTTTTTATGACAAAAAAGTCTACAGTTTGATCCTTGTTACCCAAAAAGAAGGAATTTCAGTATAATTCAAACAAAGGAGAAAAAAGCTATTGTATACTAAATATTCATGTGCCAAAATAATCCAAAATTATGGTATTATAGAGCATTACATGCTTGATCAAAGTTCAGAAATAAAATTTACCTGGTTGACCAAATTACTATCAGCATCCAAAGGAATTGTTTTCTGACCAAAAGCATGGTGACAGAACAAAGCCAATGCTTCCTCTTTACTCAGCAATTCCACTTCATAAGTAGCATTGAAAATTGTTGGGAATCTCTCTCTGGAAGCCACAATGAACTTGCAACCATGTACTCTGCATACAAGGTGTTCTAACACAGAGAGGGACCAAACATCATCAAGAACAATCAATCTTTGAACTCCACTCCTGCATTCAAGTTGTGGCATTCTTTGAGGAACAACATAATTTGAATTCATGAAGCTTTGGTTCCCCATAATGAAACCCCATATCTTTGCTCTTAGTTGCTCCACATTTGGAGATTGTGACACTGTTAGGAACAAGATCCTTTCCTTGAAATGACCTGCAAAACTTAACCATCAAAAACCAGTGGTAGAAAATTAAGTGCGATTGGTTTACGTTTTTGTTTTCTATTTTTATTTTCAGTATTTTTTGTTTTCTGATTTTGCGAAGAAAAAGAAGAAAATAGTAAAAATAACAAAATTCTATTTTCTACATTTTAATTCAATCTTGTCTTTTAAAAATTTAATTTAATTCTCGAAAAATACTAACATGTGATACTTAATGGTAACACATTAACCAAAATAAAAGAACAGAAAAACCAATTTAACTTATATTGATATCTTGTAAATTACTAAATTTTTTAGAGATCAATTTCAACATTAACCGATGTTTAATAAAGAATTGAAGGCTTACTTTTAACTTGTTCATCTTTGCATACTTCTTTAGCAAGAGTAGTCTTCCCTGAGCCACCAATCCCAATAATCCCAACAACCCAAACATCATTCCTTCCAATTACCATCTCTTTAACCTTATTCTTTCCAAGCTCCAAACCCACACCTAAATTCCCCAAATTACCCTCCACCCCACTCTCATCCACCTCCATGCTGCTCACAGCCTCCTCTATCCACCCTCCACCTCCCACTCCTATCTTCATGGCACTAAAGTACTGCTCTAGCCTCTGGTTTGTCGCATCGATCCGGTCGAACCTCTCGGCCATCTCGAATCGGGAGTGGTGCACGTCAGCCAATATGTGAGCCTGCATTGGACCTTGTATAAACCGTGACACGGTCTTCTCAAGCTTCTCCATCTTCTTCGCTAGTTGCAAGTTCTTGTACACGTTCCACCGACTCGAATTTAGAACCTTCAACACATTTTGTACAGAGAAATTTTAATGCACCGTCAATCTAAACTACTTGTATATGAAATAGCAAGTTATAATTATAGGATTATAAGATTGGAAGATTATATGGTATGATGCAAAAACGATAGTATACGGCATTTCACGGTTTTTTAGCTTAAAAAGCGATAAAATACTGTATATCACCAAAAACTATAATATACCGCATAATTTTTCTATAAGATTAAATGTTGAAGCTGCTAAAACTATATACCATCATTGAAACAGTTTTAATAGTATAAAGAATGCGGTATAACCCGGAATTCAATCTTTCTGTATTTTAATTATTGATCTTAATTAATTTTCATATCGCTTGAATTCTCAGCTATATCTCAAACGCTTTCTAATATTCAAACTACTACTTAAACCACCTGACAGTTAAATTCTGTTAAGCTATGCACATCTTTCGAGACACTTTCTGTTAGAAAGTAACTGTTTCTGCATCTCGATCTGTGTGCAAACTATAAATTTTCTTTAAAAGTAATAAAAAAACGTAACCGTTACCAAATTAGTGAATCGAAACAGAGAGAGAAATGAAATTGAACCTTATGAGAAAGCTCTACGCCGGAGCGAAGAATCTCGGAGAAGCGATCGAGCTGAAACTGCCTATCGGCGGGAAGCTCGACGCCGGAGTACTTGATTTCTTGAATCGTAGGGAGGAGTTCGTTGATGTAAAGTCTGAGCTGGTCAGCGCTTGCTCTGCATAGGAGTGACTTACGTGATATGCTTATCAGCATCTTTATGAGCTCCGTTGCGATCTCGCCGGCGAAGAAGTCGTTGAGAGCCATCTATATATGTTTCTTGTTCTTCTCCGGCGTCTCTGCTACCGTTCAGTGGCTCGTGGTAGGTTTGGATGACGCTCATGGATGCTTCTTTACATAATTTTCTTTATTATAGGAATATCATCTCTACTTGAATTCACTATAATGCCCTTCGTCTTCATGCAATAGTTTGTACTTGTGCGTAAGATTTAGCGGTTAAAATTTAAAATAGTAGGGTCGACTTGAAAAGAAATTACTAGTTAAAAATTATTAAATGATGATTTAAAATATTTAATTAAATTGTCATATAATAATTTTAAGATTTTAAATTATTCAATTAGATTCATATATTTATATAATTTTAGAAGTAGTAAATTTAAAAATTAATTATTTTTTATGATATGATAACACTTAATTGAGTTATGTATAAAATTTTTTTACACTCATGATGCATGAAAATTAAATTCTAATTTTAAAATATCAACTATATATTGGAATGTAATATTTTACCGCATTTAAGATTTAAGTGCCACGACGGTAAAAAAATAGAAAGATTTAAGTGCCACGAACAATAAGTGTAACAAAAAAAAGTTTAATATGGTGCAAGATAACATATTTATAAGATCAATAATTGAGAGAAATTAAGATAATCTAATCTGAAAACTGTTGTAAAATATGATTGCTATGAAGTTTAATAATGAAGTTCATTCAGATTCAATATACATAATATGAGAAGAGATATGTTGTAAGAATAAATCTTATTGACTTACACTATCTAGTAACTTGTTAAGTTTCAACAGATCTCTTTAATATATATATATATATATATATATATATATATATATATATATATATATATATATATATATATATATA
>JASCZI010181499.1:32611-62379 GCA_036250425.1 Stylosanthes scabra
CAACTTTGTGTGGTTTTAAACATTGCTTGTATCAATCTCTACTTTGTCAGTTTCTATACGTGCCCATTTAGGGTTTTTTTTTCTTTTTTTTTTAGTTGTTATTTTATATATATATATATATTGTGTGTTCTACTTTATTACTATGATAATTGGATCAGAGGAAAGTGATGATCAAGTAGAAGATGAAAATGATAAAAACAATAGAAGATATTGATATGTAATTATAGCTACTTCACTGTAACACACACTTTTTTCTATCAAAAGTATTACATGACATTATTGGACGGTCATTACCAATTACAATAAGGGATAACGTCAATTTAAGAAAAGGCTCGTTGACGTGTTAAATGACCAATTTATCCCTAATAAACTTGCAAAAAATATCCCATTGATTTCTAGAAATACATGAATATGGCTGATTTATGGAATATGCTTATGCCCTAAAGTCCTTAAAATTCTGGCACAAATGTCGGGTCAAAAAGAAAATTATGTGGTGCACATAATTATAAATCACCACCACGACTTTGTTATATAATGGTCTTCGTCTTCACTTGAAGCAAGTAAAGCAACTAAGTTCATTTTCATTGGGACAATTCAATCAATCTTTAATTTTACAATTTTTTTAAGAAAAAATTTAGTATGTCAGGTTGAGTGTTTTGTTAGAATTACACTTTGTGGGCCTCAGTGGCTCTACTATGCATATGACAGAGAAAAAAAAAAGAGAAGGATATTTCCCAGACCCTTCATATATCATAATCAATAATTATCTGTGAATTAATATATCTTGATGCTGACGGGGTAGCATAAAATTTCAAATTATCACATGCTATTAAAATAAAGATAACCTCCTTTTTCTTGCCGCAAGTCTTAGAGGATATTTGTTTTTTAGCTTTAGAGAATAACCAATTTGTAACAATCGAATTTTTCTTCCCTAAAGACTAATTAGTGTATGATGGCATGCAGTATTTTTATTTTTTGATAAATTAAATTTTAGATGTGTTTGACACTATTATCTCATCAAAATTAGAAATAAGTGAAATATATTTAGATTATAAATTTATGAGTATAGAAGAGGTGAATAAGTATGAATGAGACAATTATATATATGCCTAAATAATTTAGCATAAATAAAGGCTCAACTTCAAGGAGCATAAAAGAAGCAACAACAATTGCATCAATGGGAGTATGCAACAAAATTCTCATGTACCCTTCAGTCATACAGTTTGTTAAAGCATAAAACATGCATCCACTATGGCTTGTGGAAAATTCAATTATTCATAGTAGCAACATTGCTTTTGTAGGTTCGGTCACATTTTGTCCCTCACCAAAGAATTCAACTGGTAGAATTCAATGTATGAACCATGGCTTTTTGTCCAGATAATTCAATATTTATTGCTAGGATTAAAGTTTTGGGTTCAGAACTTTATAGAAAAGAAAAGGTTGTTAGAAGAAGCACTTCAATTTCAACACCACTTTACTTTTATACAATCACTTCAAATGACCTGTCCAAAACTTTCAAACATAATCACATCAACAAGACTACAATTAACACATTCTTATAACCAATTTAGCAATGTAAATACAAATTGAAGACATGGATAGAAAGTAAGAGAAACATACTCATGCTCGTGTTAAAAGGCCGTGAAGGGAAGTCAACCACTCAATTCATCCACATTTCTCCATGAATCTTCAAGTGCGAAGCTGCGAAACTTGCTATGCCTTTGAAATTCAGAGCCTCGAAACCTTACATAGTGGTTATGTTATGTGCATTTGGTTTAATAACAAGGGAAAATTGAAAGGCGGAAATCTTAAGTGCTTTAGCTGTAGAGTTCTGTGATTCATACATAAAAAATTTGACATCAAATACTTGTTCTTACATCTGTTTACATAAATACGGTACATGAGGCTGCTATGCAAGCATCCGCATAAACTACTTCTCAAGATTTCTTTCCTTCTTTTTGACTAATGAATAATCATCAACCCAACAAAACTCTTCCAACAAACATGTTTTGAATAGATCATAGCAATAGTGCTATACAGCAACAACAACAAAGCTTTATCCCACAAGGTGGGGAATAGTATGATAATCATAGTGATTTTCATTCCGATGTATAAACTTGAAGCAACTTGATATTTTGATTGTGTTTTAAGGGTCCATCACTATAGCCTTTGGCTACTCATCATAAACCCAAGTGCTCACGCGAGAACGACTACCCATAACTCTTCCTTCTGCAATTTTAGAGTCAATCAGCTCAAGTTGTTTTCTAACCCATGGAGGATCATATTTACTCAACCTCAGAACTTCACCAGTATGCTTGTGTTTAAAATCAGGCTGTTTTTCCTTAAACTTGCTCTTTCTATTATCCCACCACTCATATGGATTGGAAAAAAACACTTGCCATAGGTAAAGTCGATTTTGATTATTTTGGATACTATCTGCAGCTAAATTAGTTAAAGATGGAAAGAGTAAGAACATACATTAAGATAACCCAATTCAAGGTTAAGAAGTAATAAAAATAAAGTTCGAACATTAAGAATGAAACATAAGCCTATTTCCTCATACAAAAAAACTCCAAAGGAAGGAAATAAAAGAAATGCATTACACACTCAACTAATAATACTATACTCTAAAACTGTGAGTTCCTATGGGGATGAAACAAGATTTTTTTGAGACCCTTGTTTACTATTATCCTTTAGATTTACTAAATCAATATTCACCTACCCAATATCGTTACAACTTCTCTTGTCTATTCATCTGCACTCACTCAAGCTACGAACTTACATTTGTCTAAAAGTTTTTAGTTGATTGCCACCCACTTGAGAAAATTGCCTAAATCCATCCACACCAGGATAACTATACTGTCCATCATTTGTATAAATATATCACATTGTCTACCATACATACCTTCAATAGATTCTGATCTTTTGTGTTCCTCATGACCTATTTTTCGAGTAACAAAATCCAGTTCATTCACAACTAGCTGCAATGAAACAGAAGCCATTTTTTTTTTAATTTTTTAAATTGCAAAAAGTGCTGATCAATGAGGAAATGCAAACAAGAATCCAATTAGTTGATTTTGTATAATATGATTGAATGCACAAATCTAAGACAAACTTCAACCATAATGAATAACGAATCAATGGGAGATCATGGAATATTTTGTTGTGAAGAAGAAAAGGGAATAACCATAAAAAGTGATACACTAATAAGTAATAACCACAGTGTTGCATGATAAAACAAACTTATTTTAACAAAATTAAGCAGAGAAAAGGAAAAAACCCATATCAGAAAACTTGAAATTTACATAATTGATATGAAAAAGAATACTAACCCCCCAATTCCTTAAATTTACTCAATTATCTATTCAAAAAGAAGCTCAGCAGAACCATTGGTAAATTCTACAACATCAACAACACAGTGTAACAATCAAACAAGAAGCTGGAATTTAAAACACAAATGATGTAACATTGGATCAAAGTTAAACTTCCAAAGTGTACCAAAATCAACAAGCATGGAAATTGAACCTACAAAAATTATCCGAATTTAAAACTAAGAACCAGAAAAAAGAAAGTAAACATCATTTACTTTATAGTGTACAGTGTCATTTTCACTATGATCAACTTTGTTGTAAGAACCCAAACAACCTGAGACATAAACATAATCATCCCCTTTCAAATGCTTCAAGGCAAATCCCGCTAACCGATCCCACATGAACAAGAGAACCCTGCCAAAGAAATTGCAAAATCAAACACTATAATTATAATCCACAAACGAGACATTTTGCGAATTTCAAAAATGAAAAAAAAAATCACCTTAAATTGGATCTATGAGGATCGTCGCATCTCGGATTGGGAATCTTGAGCACAGTGAAAGCACCGAAACGACCGTTCTTGGTGTTAGCAAGTTCCGGTTGGAACGCGACGGTTCCGATGAAGGAAGCTTTATTCTCAATCTCTCGACGGAAATGGATAGTCGGTGGTCGTTGGAACTTCAGCGTGTGGATGTACACGGCGCTGGTTCCCGAAACGGCGTCGTCGTCGTCGGACGAGTGCGATAATCTGAGACGCTCTTTGAACGACGTCGTTTCGGGAGAAAAGGTGGAGAACGGAGAATACGTTTGGTGAGAAACAGAATAGTGCGGTAAGGAAGGTGGAAATTTAGGTTTGGTTGAGAAGAAGAAGAAGAGGGGAGTGAGACGGAGGAGTTTCGATTTCATAGGTTCCGGCGAAGTGAGTTTTCGCGGGCTCCGGCGAGTGTTGATTTTGCTTTCGAGTTTTTTTTTTTTTTAAGGGTTTTAGAAGGGTTGGTGAGTGTTCCGGTTTTTTTGGTAACTACGTTTTTCAAGTTTTTGTTAAAGGTTAATGCCTTAATGGGCCCAACAGCTCGACCCAATAAGACCTAAGACCCCAGAGAGTTTATTATACAAAAACAAAATTGGAAAGAAAGGCTATATATTGTGTCTAACAAAAACGCTATGTAATGGGCCTTTGGCCCTTTGTTAACCAAAAATAAAGGCTGTAATATATATTTCAAGTCCAAAGACAAAAAAAAAACGTTATAAATTTTTTTAGAAAAATTCTATTTGCATAGTAAAATCAACCAGCATGTATTTTATATATGAAAATACATGAATGTATGTATAATTTGATCATTTTCAATATGTATTTTATAGTTTAATGTGTATTATATACTAATAATTAATTTTGGTATACAAATAGCATAACCTATTTTTTAATATGTTACTTTTCTTAAGATTTATTATCAAAATATCATATTTTTAAATTATTTATTTAGAAAAATGTTAGATGAAAATTAATTTTAATTTATTTTTAACTATTATTTTTCATCATTAACTCTGAATATCTTTAATTTATTGGTTAAAATTACATTTTAACTAATACGTTTTCATGTTAATGTCTAGATGAAGATTAAATCAAATTAAAATTGATGGTCTTGTAGCATTTTTCGAACACATGCAAAAATCAACTTAATTAAATTCCTTTACTATTTTTCTATTTTCTCTACATATATCAATTAAGTTCATTTCTGATTTTTTCCGGTCTCATTTTTTATAAACTATAAAAAAAAATCCCAACATATCTAATATTGTATCTTTGTCTGCCTCTATCGTCAATTCGTCATTTTAGAAGTAAAATTCAGACTTTATAATGTGAATACCCGAGTTACTAATCACACATGTGTGGACTTGAAGAAACAATGAATACCTCATAGACCTTACCCTCTTTTCATCATCTTAGTGTGTTGTCATTGTTGAGTTGGTCCTAACCATGAAATTGACATAAATAGTTATCTCTTACGGTTCATATTACATTCACTTAATTTTGTTGACAATGGTCACTTTCAACCGGTTTGTCATTTATCAAAGTTGACTCTGTCTCTATCTATGTTTTTCTGATTTACGTGTTTATATTGTTATTCACAATTTAATTAGTTCTCATCACTATTTTCCTTTCTTTCTTTTTTTTTTTTCCTTCACAAACAATAATGTATGTAATCTTCCGTGTGATTTCTAATTCTGGCTAAAGAGAAAATTTTAACTTTTTAAGAAAGCTACAAATATCATACTCTATTATCTTTCTATCTTTTATATGATTTATATGATAAGAGCTATTTGAATTTTAAACTTGCTAACTTGAAGTGCATTTGGTTTATGTTTTTATTTATTTTTTTATTTTTAATGTTTTATGTTATTTGAATTTTGCGAAGAAAAAAGAAAAAATGACAAAAAATAGAATTTTATTATTTTTATTGATTTTTTTCATAAATTTAAAAAATAAAAAATACTAAAAATAAAAATAAAAAATTAAAACATAAATCAAACACATCTTTAATTTTTATATATATATACAATTTGATATTTTTAAGGTAGAGAGCTCTACGGTGTTTGGAGGTGCACATGCAAGGATTTTGACAATAGATTCAATAATATTAAAATTCAAGAGAGAATTAGATCAGGATAGCTAGCGTTCCTAATTCATATGCTCAACAATAAAGGAGAGAATTTAACAATGATCTTTATATAATTAAGAGAAAGATTCCTTTTCTTTATAAAGAAAAAAAGTCCAAATTCTCTTAATTTACGGAATTTATCCAAACTAAAAAAGTTAGTGTAGGCGACCAGGTGAGTATCAATTTTGCTATAATAATTTAGGAAGCGTTTTCGGTAGGTATTTTTATATTTTTAACCGTTGATTTTAATTAATTTTAATTATAATATATATATATATATATATATATATATATATATATATATAATTAAGATCAACGTCTAAAAATACAGAAATATTGATGTTTCCGAATATACTTAAAACTTTCCAATAATTTATCCATCTCAATTCAAACAAAAAGAATTAAGAGAATTCTCATTAGAAAATTCATCAACGATTAAATTCACTGAACTATTAAAGTATTCAAAATATTTTCCATAGTATAATACTCTTTTTATTTTATTTTAATTACCTAATTTTATATTTTTTGTTTTAAATTATTTATTTATTTTATGATTTCAAGGTGTATTTAATTAAATTTTTTTATTATATCCTTTCACAATTTCAATAACTAATTAACATAATTTTTAATACATTTTTATTCTAGCCAATCAAATTTAGGTTTAGTACATTAATAATAAAAATATTATAGTAATTTTAATATATTTTTTAGATTTTTAATATAATTCAATAATTATCTTAATTAACGTATTAAAATGAAATTGAGCAATTAAAATAAAATAGAGAGATCATGTTTTTGTTGATTTATATATGAGATATTTGAGGAGAGTACAGGTGGATACAGACACAAAAACAAGTAGAAGTTACAAGGAAAATGCTAATGGTCCCCAAATAAACGAACCACATAGGATGTTTCCCATGTGAGTGTTTAATTTCCACGCCTTATTAGCCTTATATACTCTCAAGATCTTATTCTTATCTTTATTAGCCACATAAAACTCATCACCAAACAAATAAGACTTTGATCACTCCTCATCATATTCTTCTGCTACTCCCTCATCATCAAATGCCTCCAATAGTTTCACGCAAACCATCTTCACCACCACCAACACCATCATCATCATCATCTTGTGTTGTTCATGATCATGATCATGATGACAAAATCATCAACAAACAAAACAACTATGAGAGATCAACAACATGTAACGGTAACAACAATAATAGTAATAATGTTCTTGTTGATGTTAGGCATGTTACAAGGCAGAGGAAGTTGATTAGGCACCTTAAGGACAAAGAAGTGCTTGGTTTGATTCATTTGCACTCCACAGTCAATTGTTCTTCTTCTTTGTCGTCGGCGGAGCTGCCTATGTCGTGGAAATCTTGCTCGCGAGACATTAATTTTAGCAGCAGCTGCGGACACTGGTCTATTTCGGCCGTGCCGCAGCCGTTGCCACTCCCCGAGTCATCGACACTTATGATGACTCGGAGAGCTGAGTCAACCGGCCTCGGAGCAGGACATGTCCACCTACTACAATCTATTTCCATTGATCATCCTAGTTTGGCTTTGACTTTGAGGTAATCATGCTTAATTTTATTATTATTATTCATTTTATTTTAATCTAGGATATTTAAGGTAGGAACTATTTTATGAAGTGGAATATATGACCATGTTTTTGTTCAAAATAGGTAAGACTTTAGTTAATTAATTAAGCAATTATTGATAACAAGTTTTGCTATATTTTCAATGAACTTTTTTTATGTATATATTTTTTAAGAATTTATTAGTTAAAAGACATACATTAGTCAAGAGAATGAAAATGAGAAACTTTATATATATATATATATATATATATATAAACTTGAAGTTTTACATTTAATTTACATTTTTAAGTATATTTTTTTTAGTATCCCTTTGCAAGACTATTCTTTTTATATTTAATATTTCAAATGAACGACATATATCACCTCAAATTATTAATCAATTATGCAACATAAAATATCTACTTATGTAGCACCAAAATGTTTTGGTTGACCAATTCTTATTCCAATAATAATGTAATCAAATTTAAGCCTTGTATATACATTATATAAAAACATCATTGAACCATTTAAGTAGGAATCTAGGATGGTGGATAATATTCTAATTGATGTTTTAATATAAAAGGTTCAAACAGAAGATACTTCAAGAAAAAGGTAAATGCTAATTAATTAACTAGGAAAAAATTTCTGAGGCTGCTGTGGTGATAGGTCATAGGTGCCTTATTGTTTTTTTCTCTTCTATTGTTCATTATTTTATTTTGATTTTTCTAAGAAATTTGAACAAGGAAAAAAATTCCCCCTTCACTAAAAAATTATCAGGAAAACAGTGAACCATGGTGCATTGACATGTACAAAACCTTCAAGCAATTTGGATAGACTCTCTTCAGATCCTACAAGCCTAGCAAAAGCAAAAAATAATCTGAGAGTTCACATTCCAGCTAAAAGTTTCTTGGAAGGTTAGTTTCTTATCCATTCTCTGTTTTTTGTGGCTCTTGAATCAAATATTGGTCACTCCATTTAGTCTCATATTGACTAGTTAATAATCTATGGTTGCATGAATGGGAGAATTTATCTTTTAATCAAGTGTTAATGGTTCAATGTTCTTTTTGGAGATGAAAAAGATTCAAAATATTTTGATGGGACGATTAGTGTAGAGCAGTTTTACAAGTGTATTCAGTTATGTATAAGTTATGTCAGCAAAAATAATTATATTTTACATTAATTGCATGAATCATAATCCATTCAATTTGATGTATTGTTAGTGTAAACTAATTTTATATTTGCATCTAATTACATGTAAATTCATCTAAAAAATAACTATCTTTTGTATTGATCGTATGAATGATCATTCAATACGACAAAATATTTCACATTGTCAATACTTATTAGAGTAAATATTCAATTCGATCCTTGATATTTTTATTTTGTACAACGTTATCATTAACGATCAAAATCCCAAGTCAACCCTCAATCGTTTAAGAAATAAGACAAGTAGGCCCGAAACCTGTTGATAAATTGATATTTGATAAATCAATCATGCTAGGTAACCAATAAAAATTCAGCCAACATCAGCCAACAACTTAAATTGGATGTTCTATTTCTTTAGGTTTCGGATATTCTATTTTTAGATTTCAGATGTTCTGTTTCTAAAAAAATATAAAGTTGGCTGATGTTGCTTTAGGTTTCGGATTATGGCTTCCATTGTGGATGTTCTATAAATAATGGTTTTGAATATTATATTTTTTGTTGACTGATTTGTTGGTTAGAAAATTATTGCTTACCTATAGTTTTCCTTGATAAATCAATATAAAGGTTAGGATTTAGGATTCATAAATCGATTTTAGGGGTCTATCTGTCCAAATTTTTTAATGGTTGATGGCTGATTTAGGTTTAAGTTTTCGGATCGTTAAGGGTGATTCGTCCACATTAAAAATGACGAAAGACCGGATTGAATATTTACTCTACTTATTATCATCGATGTAATTTTGTCATGTATGTTCTATCAAACATATCCCACTTATATGATTTTATATTTCTGTACTGAGACAGTTCATGGTTATGAACTCTCCCTAAAGGATTGACTTTAATGCAGGCAATAGTTCATGCAAAATGCCCCAATCAGTGTCTCATGAAGATGATGATGATTGTGTGAGTATTTCTGGTTTGAGCATGCATGTTTCTGCTAAGAGTGCTCCATCAAGTGTCTTCTCTAGTCCAGTCACTAGTCCACATCATCATCATGGATCAAACAACAACAACAATCAGCTACAACATTTCCTTCAAGAACTCATCAATGACAATTGTTACTTGAATTTGGATCATCATCTTCATCAACTACAACAAGCTAATAATAACAACAAAAATAATGTTCATCATAAAAATAATAACCATGCTTATGCACATCCCTTGCCACTTCCTCCTAGAGTTTCATCATCATCAATGGTGCAGCAACAAACATCTTTGCAGCTGCAATATCATAATTCAAGTGCTATGCAACATGTTTCATCAGAAAATCATCATCATCCACTACCTACTTCAATGAAAGGACAATGGCAGAAAGGGAAACTAATCGGTCGCGGAACCTTTGGAAGTGTTTATCATGCAACAAACCTGTATGGAATTCTTTGCTCATTCTTCATCTTCATTCTTCTGTGAAAAATGATAAATCCTCTTGATTGATGTGCCTAAAATATGGATAATTTTATATTTTATAGAGAAACTGGAGCTTCTTGTGCAATGAAGGAGGTGGATATAATTCCTGATGATCCTACATCTGCTGAGTGCATAAAGCAATTAGAGCAGGTAAATTACATTAACCTCTCCATGCACTACTTTTTAATTTGTAAATTATATAGAATTTTCTTGAAATTTAAGTTGCATGAAATTTAGGGTTAATACTCAATTTTAACTCTAAAATTTGAGATCGGACCCAAATTGAGTTAGAAATTTTCAATTGAAATTTAGGATTGTAAATTTAGGAGTCTAATTTGAGTCGATGGAAATTTTAGGGGATCAATTTGAATCCAACCTAAAATTTCAAGGACCAAACTAAGTATTAACTAACGACACTAAGATAGCGTTTGGGAGAGAGATTGAGACTGAGAGACTGAGACTGAGAGATTGAGACTGAATTAAGTTTAAGTTTATTATTGTGTTTGGTTTAAAATTTACTAGGAGATAGAGGCTGAGAGATGGAGATTAAATTAAGTTGATGGATGAATAACAAAGATTAGTAATGAAAACTTTAATGTTAAATGAGGGTATTTGAGTAAAAAGAAGTTTTTAAAATTTCAGTACCCAGTCTCTCAGTCCCTACTATCCGGAGGTACTGAAAATACTGAAATTCTGAGGACTGAAACTGAAATTAGTTCCAGTATCTGTCAACCAAACACAATACTAAGTCTCAGTCTCTCAATCTCAGTTTCAGTCTCTGAAAACAAACGCTACCGTATCTTTGTATAATTTATAACTTGTGATGGCAAATGTAATATCACTTAATGTCAACGGAGATCAATGTAATTAGAATTGAATTTTGATGCAAACAACTATATTAAGACATGAGTAAAAATAACTAATGATCATCAGGAATGACATTACAGGACACATGTACTCTGGCATGCATAAATGTTCATAAAAAACAGTTTCAAATAGTGTAGTTATTTTTCTTCTGATATGTGTTAGCTTATTCTATCTTTATCTCAGGAAATCAAAATCCTTGGTCAACTACACCACCCCAACATTGTGCAGTATTATGGAAGTGAAATAGTGAGTGAGTTCATTTTTTCTTTATTTGTTCCAACCTTGTAGTAATTAATACTGCATCCTAGTGAAATCTTTTAAGTAGATTTGACCTTTTTGATTTCAGGTTGGTGATCATTTGTACATATATATGGAGTATGTTCATCCAGGATCAGTTAACAAATTCATTAGGGATCATTGTGGAGCTATGACAGAATCTGTTGTTAGAAATTTCACCAGACACATTCTCTCTGGATTGGCCTACTTACATAGCACCAAGACTATCCACAGGTCATAACATTCTCTGTTCATAGCATTCCAGTCAACTTTGTTATTTGTCGGAGATATAACCTTTCATATTGCATCCTTCTATCGGTTTAAGTTTTTAGGAGCAGTGATTTCATGACATGGTATCAGAGCTTATAATCGAAAGATCTTGAGTTCGATCTTTGTTGAATCCAAAAAAATAAATTTAGCATATGATAAAAAAAAATAACAAAGAAAGCCTATGTAAAAATTCACGCAAACCTAAAATAGAGAAAGAAAAAGAAGTATTGTGTGAGGAGGCGTGTTAGAGATATAACCTTTCATGTTACCTCCTCTTATTAACTTAAGCTTTTGAGAGTAGTGATTTCACGATAGTTTTTAACGAATTTTATGTCGGACGCTTTTTGTTAAGTGATTCACAAGCTGAACAATCTTCCTACAGAGTCTAAATTTGCATTTAACTTGTTCCCTTTAGGGATATCAAAGGTGCAAACTTGCTGGTTAATGAATCTGGTATTGTCAAGCTTGCAGATTTTGGGATGGCAAAAATTGTGAGTTTCCATATATAAATTGTAACTTTTTTTTTTCTTTTTCTGAAATTGTGATTATATATAATTATAATGTGGTATTTTTGCAGCTTTCAGGGAATTCATTTGAACTTTCTTTGAAGGGTAGTCCTTATTGGATGGCTCCTGAGGTATTCTCATTCATTCATTATTACTCTTATCAAGTATAAATAGTGTTTTAGATTTAGTAATAATTAATTAGACTAATTAGATGCTCCTCCCTTTTGAATTGAAGGTGATGAAAGCTGCAATTAAGAATGAAACAAATCCTGATGTTGCCATGGCCATTGATATATGGAGCTTAGGCTGCACCATCATTGAAATGATGTCAGGAAAGCCTCCTTGGAGTGACTTTGAAGGGGTAACTAATTAAACTACCTTGCTATATTTGTATATATTCGGATAAAATGTTTTTTTTTTTTTTTGAAATTTGCTAAAAGTTTAAAAAATACTTTTAAATTTTATTTTGTTTCATAAATCAAAAACTTCTAATATAAAATTAAAATAAAAAAAATTTAGAGGTATTTTTAAATTTTAAGCAAATTTTAATAAAAAAAATATACTTTATCCTGAATATTTTTATGTATTATAGTTTAGGAAATACATTTTTCTAACAAAATAATCAACTGCTAGAAATGTTCATATACACCAAATATGTATAAAGTATGGTTATTTGAAAAACATTTTTACATTATTACTACTTTGATTTGGTTCTGCTTAGGCTTTTCCAATCTAGTTATTAGTATGCTTTAATTTCCTCTTATCATTAACTTACTCTTAATTAATCTAATAACAAATAGTTTTTGGTATTTTGTAATTTATGATTAGCCATCAGCAATGTTCAAGGTACTACACAGCACTCCACCAATACCTGAGAGTTTATCTTCAGTGGGAAAGGATTTTCTGCAGCAATGTTTCAGAAGGGACCCTGCTGAAAGACCTTCAGCAGCAATGCTTCTTAAGCATCCCTTTCTGCAAAATTTTCATGATCAAGATGCTTTAATTCATCCAAATTTGTGTAACAAAGGAGATCAAGGACAAGATGTAATGCCACCAGCCACCATTAGCACAAAGATTTTAAACAAAACTCAGAAATTAACGGGGTAATTAACATTTTTGTCTTTACAATATTTAATTAATTTACGAGTTAACCACTAAAGTTGTTCCGATATTTCATTTCGCTGACAAAAATGCCCATGTATTTTAGTAACGACAAAATTGTTACCGAATTTTCATATCGATAACAAAAATTTAATTTCTGAATTTTATTAACCACAAAAGTACCCCAATTTTAATAAAATGTGATAAAAGTACCCGTCTTTTAACAATTAGCGTTCTGAATTCTGATAACTAGTTAAAAGACGGGTACTTTTCTCATGTTTTATAAAAATTGGGGACTACTTTTGTCGTTACTAAAATCCAGAGACATTTTTTATCAGCAACATGAAAGTTCGAGGCAACTTTGCTAGCTAATAACTCATTAATAATCTACTGTTTAGGATCCTAGCAAATCTAATTCTAATGTTATCATCTTTGCTTTGCTTTGTTACAGTGCTGAGGAATCTAAACAGATTATTATAGCTTCTCATCATAATAATCTTCAATCTTCATTTAAAGCTGGCAACCTATCCCTCCCTCACTCAAATTTGAAGCATGTCATGAGTTAATAAGAATTAAAAATATATACTCAATTTTGTTTGGATTATATTATAGTAAGGATTATTCATAAGCTGCTAATCTTAGGATAAAATTTTTTTCAATGTATCAACCCCAATATTTGACTTGTATTCACTGCAAGGCTATTGTGTATTCTTTTCTTTCTTTCTTTTTTAAGGCTGTACATAACAAGGATCTTGTTGTATCAAGAAATTCATGTGTAAATAAAATAAAATTCAATGTATTATTATTATTATTGTGATTATTGTAACAACCAGGCTAGTAACCAATAAAAATTTTAATTAATCTTGCTGTACACTTCTTTTTGGTATACGCCCTCCAGCCAAGTCTCAAACGAACATGTTTTTACTACTAGAATGAACAAGTTTTTTAAAACAAACGAACAGATTTTTAACCTGTTCGTGTCAACTATAAAACATGTTCGTTGTATATATAGATTTTTGTTCGTGCATGAGTAGAATTTTACTACTAGAACGAACAGGTTTTTAAAAGCAAACGAACAGGTTTTAAAATCTGTTTATGACTTTATGTCAACTATAAAAACATGTTCGTTGTATATATAAAAACCTGTTCGTTTGGGACTTGGTTGGAAGTGTACACCAAAAAGAGGTGTACATGTAGCATCACCGTAAAAATTTAGCCAATATCAGCTAACAATTTAAATTTGATGTTTTATTTCTTTATGTTTCGGATATTCTGTTTTTAAGTTTTGGATGTTCTGTTTCCAAAAAAATATAAAGTTGACTGAGGTTTCTTTAGGTTTCGGATGTTCTATAACTTTTATTATAGATGTTCTATAAACAGTAGTTTCAGATGTTCTATTTTTTGTTCGCTAATTTATCGGTTAGAAAGTTATTAGTTAGGTATATTTTTCCTTATTGTAAATCTTAGTTCATTGCAAACCAAATTTCATGGAACTATAACGAAGGAAATCATCAACATTATTTTCTGTTATATTTACTATGAACAGAGCAGAGTATAGCTATGATCCAGTTGTTATTAATACAGGATTTAATAAAAAAAATAACAATTATTAAAATAATTTTGATTTTCCATCTAATACAAAGTTATTGTACAAACTTACACAAAAGCATGCAACTATTTTACAAAGAGAACAAAAACTTTAAAAAAAAAAAAAACTATTTTACAAACAAAGAACAAGATGAATTCTTTAGGGTAACTTTTTTCCCCTTTTAACTAAACTTCCTAAATATAATTCTATTATTAATAATTTAACTAGATCCCATCCAATTTTAAAATCCCACAAAAGATATATCATATTTTTTATATTCATGACTCAATTCTAAATTTCTTTTAAAAAAACCTCGAAGAGTTTATCGAATACTAAATCATTTCTTAATAGCGAATTAATTAAATTATTTTAGAGTCCAAATCCAGCTAATCTTCCAAGGATGCCTTGTTTATATGGCAAGTAAGTCTTCTTCTTCAAATCCTCAGATTCAGCTCTCTTCATAGCATAGTGCAACTCATGTGGTGACACGTGTCCCTTCTTTCTAAAAGAAGATGAATCTATGGATCTAAAGCTTGATGTTTTGTTGATACCTTGGTTGAAGAGAATATTCTTCAATTGATCCTTGGTTGAAGCTCTTCCTTCAGAGGCACTTCTAAATAACAAGAAGTCCTTGATACTCCATCTTTTTGATGAAGAACCAACTTTATTGTTGTTGTTGTGATTGGAGGATAATAAGATTGATGGGCCTTCTAATTTGTTGGTCAAAGGTGGTTGTTGTTGTTCTTGAAATGGTGTTCTATATGGTGAGTGTGATCTTGTGATCCTTCTTCCTGAGTTTGATGAAGTCAAAGTTGATGATGATGCTGGGGTTCTGTCCCTTCCTCTTCTATGTTGAGTTTCTGAAGAAGTGGAAAAACAAAGGATTATATATTAGGTTTAAGAATTTCCGAAAAATTTAGGGTTTATAATTTTTCGTTTTTTTTTTTTATAAAAAATTAAGAATTTCGAAAAAATTTTACTCAATAAAATTGTAGAAATAAACATGTAACAAAGTCTAACAAAATATTTTACCTAATTTTCAGATGATTATTCACACAATCAGTATAAAAGTAGTTATTTTTACTTAATAAAACTATTTTATATCATGAATACATCAATCTTAATTCATACATATGTTTCAACTTTAAAAATTAACTATATATAGAAATACATAATCTCTTAAATCTCATATTCATCAAGCCAAGAGTTGTATGATGTTCACAAATTAAAGTCAAAGATTATTATTTACAAGAAAGACTTTTATCTTCTTCCTTCATATTAAAGGCACTCATTATTACTAATTACTCTTAAAGTAATTTTGTGAGAAGGGAACTACTTTTTTTTTTCAGAAATATAATATAATCAATTAACATACCTTGATGATGAGAATCCTTAGCCTCCTTTTTTTTTTGTGAGAAACTTTTAAAGACTATGTCTCCTCCTTCTTCTTCATCTTCCTCCTCTTCTTTATAGTCAATTTTTTTGAATAATTCATTGCCCTTAGGCTCCAAAAGTTTGATCTTGCCGCCATCGAAAAGTTCCTCAGCCGAACGAGAAGGTTTTTCCGACTCGCGACTAACAAAGAACGCAAAACCGTCTCCGTCGCTATCGTTATTGTCATTATTAATAGCCATAACTTTTTCAAAATGCATTGCCGAAGAGGAAGAGGGAGTAGAAGCCTCATGAATAGTACTTGTAGAGAAGTAGTAATCATCAAATTCACCATAAATCTCTGAAACCCTAGATGGACTTGTTGGTGCACTCAAGTAGTATTCTCCAAAACGTTTTGGTGAAGAAGGTGCACTCAAATATGGTGAACTCATAGTGCCACTAAATTCAAAATTATCCATAGCTGAAGAATTTTGCACCATCACTTCCATATTTTTTCTTTTTTTGGTATTGGATATGCTTTATATCTAAATTAGGTTTGGATCATGGCTATGGATATATATATATACATAATATATATAAGTGGAGGGAAGGTGGGTAGGAAATAGCTATGATATAGGAGGTATTCAATATGATTATTTATTATCCAAAATATTTTATTAAAGATTATGTGGCATCAATTTTCACACAGATATTAAATTAATGATGATATGGAAAATGGAAAATAAAAATCAAATACCATCATCATCATTATCACACGTTCTCCTCTTATAATAGGTTAAGTATCTAATTAAGTTTACTTGCAAATCAATCAAAAAAAAAAAAAATTTTGTGGTTGTGGATATTTAGTTTGTACGTGCTTCCAAATTAATTATTAAAAGAGTTGAGAAATCAATTTAATTTTTTTGACTAACTAAAAAAATATATGTCGTCTAGAACTAAAAATTAACGTTACTACCATCTTTTAAAAATTAAATTTCATATTCATGCACAAATTTTTTAAATGACCAATTTGAGATTTTAGTCTAAATACTAATTATTTCACGTGTTATAATTACTTCTGTGGGATAATTCTATTTTTCAATTTATATTTTCCCTATTCTTATATATAGCGCATATCTATATAATTAAGATTATTATTTATTTATTTTGTTGACCAAATTTATTATTACATATATAGTTAATTATTAACCTTTTATATATGGTATATAGTTAAGTGATGAAGCCGCCTTCTATTACCATTGGATTTTCATTTATGAATTTATGTCAAAGTCATAATATGTTAGGCAGCTTAGGTGTGAATAGAAATTAATCAAAAACAATCATCTTATATAGAAAAGTATAACCATATATCAGCAACTTGCTTAGCTTGTTGCCCCACATGTATGATTATTAAAACTAAAATTAATTAATAAATGTTTGGTAAGCATGTATGATGAAATAATAATAATACATAACTTGTACCTAATAAACTTATCTATTTAGCATATATAGCCTTAGCTTAAGGCTACATGATTATATATTATTGAAAATGATATTTTTTTTTGTTGACATTATTGAAAATGATATATATGGCTGTATATATTTATTTGATGCACACTTCAAAATAAATAAATAAATAAATGAACTAATTAATTTGGCTCATCATCTGAATTCTGAAGGAACCTTCTATGAGTTATATGATATATGTATGTATACGTATATTGAATGAGATATTAATTAATATCATATTAAATAAAATTTATATACAATAATGATATGGATGAATAATGAGAGTTGACATATTATATTTCAAACATAATATATAAGCACACATACATAATGTTTAATTTTCTTTTTTATTTCTTCCTTATTTTTTTATGTACACACATACGTATACATGTGGATGTGTGTACCATTCAATTGGTGCACAAGGCAAATCTGTGTCTTATTAATTAGATTACCTTTAACTTGGTCAATTTCAAGCTGCTATTAATCAAATAATATGATATCATATATAATCTAGAAGAACCATGCCAAGTCCAACATAAATTTAAGTAACTAACCAGGCAAATTAATAATGCCGTCCTTTGTTTGTTTTAGGATATTTAATTTTTATGATGATAATTGATATGTATATATGGTAATATAAAATGTATACATCAGATATGGATGTGGATCATTTTTTTCAATTACTCTCAATTTAATATATAATTGAAACTTGAAGCCTATTTGATCATGAGATTTAACTGAATCTTTCTCTTTGTGTGGGGACAATTATACACATGTAATTTGCTTTTGATCTTTAGTGGGTATTACATAAGGAAATAAAAATGATGCTCAATTTAAGTTGCAAAATGATGTTATATATTGCCATGTGTGTTCATTTCTTTGCATTTTGTTCTACTTTACAATATATCAGTCCAATGCCAACATATAAATGCATAAATATAAAGATATATAACTACTAAACTGCTAATTAATTTTGGAAAATGTTTAGTATGGTAGTTATAATTTATTATTTATTTTAACTTTATTAATTATCAATTAAATAAAGGTGAATGCTACCGTATCCTCTCTTTTTGAGAGGATAATTTATCCTCTCTAACTTATTGGTTCACAATTAACTTAATAAATATATTTTTTTTAGTGTTTAATATATAATTTTATTCAAATAAGAATTTTTTATGATATTTTGTATTTTTTTTCTAAGAAATGAGCACATAATATAAAATTTTCTTTTTTCGTTCTCCCCTGTCATACAAAAAGAACAAGTGATATAATATATCATTTTTTTATTCTATATGATCATTTTAAATCAAATTCAACGAAAAATAGAAGGTAGATAAGTAATGGTATATATTCCGATCGTAAAAAAGTTATTTATTGAATTAATTATGAACTAATACACTAGATAGGGTAAATTACCCTCTAAAAAACAGAGGGTACCATAGCATTTTTTTAGTTTTATCAAAGTCAGTTGTATTTCATTCCATTAGAATAATAAAATGAATACATGAGAAGATAGGTCCAACTTGGACAACCAAAAGGTAACAAAGAAAGTGAGAACTCCACATAAATATCATAGTGTAAATTACTAAAGGAGAGAGAACATATAAATAAAAAGCAAAATTAAGGAGGATGATGTTGGTGGTATTCTTAGATCAAACTCATAGCCGATTGAAAAATCAGATCTGGGGTACTAGCAACACCTTCAAATGTTTGAAGATTGTAATGGTTCCAAAACTTCCAGAGAATCGTAGCAACCAAACTTGCTCGTCTTCTGATCTCAGATGCATCCAAAATTACGAAAGTTTCTTCTTTCCCCACATTAGGATTAGTATTCTTCACCATTATAGAAGATAAATCGGACATGGTAGTTGAATTGTATTGTATAACACATGAAAATGATAAGGAAATAAGGATTTTTTCTCAAAACCCTATCAGAGCACATCAAAACTCAAAATAACACATTAAAATCCTAGCAGGACACATCAAAACACTATAAGAACCCTATAGGGCACAAAAGAAACCCTAATAGGGCACAAAAGAAAACCCTAATATGGCACAAGAGAAAACCCTAGCAGAGTACTAAGGCACAATAGAAAAAAAAGTTTAATATTGATACACTGATAGGGTACCATAGCATTCACCTTAAATAAATACATAATATTAAATATTATGAGAATAAAGTTATAAATATTATATGGGAAATTATACGATAAAGAGATAAGAGACATACAGATGTAAAAAGATTCATTGATGTTAGAATATATTAGTATCAATTAGGATATTTATATTTATTAATATGATACTACTCATAATTATAGAATATTAGGTTATTATTATTGTGATTCTCTCTTTACCTATAAATTAGTACTGACAATGGGTAGGGTAGGGTAGGGTTTAGTCCCAACCCTAACCCTACCCGCGGGTTGATATTCATTTATAATTCAACCCTACCTTATCCGCGGGTTGAGAATTTCCTAACCCTAACCCTACCCGCACTCAACCCGCGGGTATCCAACCCTTCCCGCGGGTTGCGGCTAATGAGAGGTTTAATTTAGAAATTAGGATTTTTAAAATTTTATGTTATACATGTAAGTAAATGAAAGAAACTTTTACATATTCAAGGTATAAAAACTAAAAATTGAAGTAATAGTTGGGTGGTTAAAACTCTTTTATATAACTAAGAAATCATGTGTTCTATCCCCAATATTAATATTTTTAAAAAATTATGTATTATATATGGGGTGCGAGTTGGGCGGGTAGGGTTGAGCCTAAACCCTAATCCTACCCTACCTGAAAGTCAACCCACTCCGCACACAACCCGCTCCGCAGCGGGTAGGGTTGGCAATCCAATCCGAAACGGGTGGGCAATCCAATCCGAAACGGGTTGGATAGGGTTGGATACTCGCGGATAAGGCTAGTATTGCCACCCCTACTATAAATAGACTATGCATTGTAATATGTGATACACACATCTCATACACAATTCTCATATAATTCTAATACATAAATCTCTCTCTTGTATACTCTCTCTTCCTTTCTAACAATTAAATGGTTTATATGAGAGATAAATGGATGTGCAGATTTTAAAAAAACAGAAATAGATGGAGATTGTTTCATACTCCTCCATCCTATCTTATAAGGTCTTATATTATATACATAAAATTATATATATTAAGTTAAATAAAATATTTAAGATATAACTACCTAACATTATTACTCTTAATTAATTTACAAAAGATACAGTGTTCCAACGAAGACATAGTTAAAGAAAACCAATTGACCCACATTCTTTTCTGACCTCACTTCAAAGTGCATGTTTGATGTTTATATTCGTTCGTGTTCAATTTAATGTGGATATTAATTAGGGCTAGAGTAGGATTTTCTTGAAAATTTGAGAAAATATTTGGAACATTCGTTCGAAAAATGTATAAGTATTTTTTTTCTTAGAATGTAAACATTTTTATTTGTACATGTCATGGCTCATTGTCCCTTCAAAATCTCTCATTGGTGTATATATTAATTGGAAAAAAATATGTTTATACGGAAGTTATGTCATCGTTGTATTGATTTGTTTATTTGCCATAATTATTAATGTTTTGAATTAATAGTGTTATTTTTCTCAAAGAAACACATGTAAATATCTTATTAAAATTGTTCCCCCAAAGGGCTTCTAGAATTAATTAAGGTGGTACTTGTAAGATACAGACACTATAAATTTGGATTCCAAAATATATATATATATATATACAAAATTATAACTACCATACATGAAGAATGGAAAATACTAATTAAAGAGGATCACTGCTTAGGTAATTAAAGAATAAACAAAAAATTACAACATGTGATACTATATATATATATACAACAACAACAAAATTTTATCCCACTATATGGGTCGGTCGGCTACATGGATCAAAGAAGAAGAGTTATGGTAGGCCTTCGACAACCAACATAAAAACTAAATCGAATGTTATAACCAAGAAAAACAAAAAAAAAAAACCTATAACTTGCAATATAAAATTCTAAAGACTATAAAGTATGTACTTCATACCTAACACTAAAATCCAACATAATAATAGTAAAAAAAAATAGTTACAACCACTATTCCACTAGTGATTGTGGAATCCTTCAAGTCAAAGCAAAGTGAAATCTCATTTGGAGTGTTCATACACCAAATACATTTTCTCATGATGTCTATGTATAAATTTTGTCATGTTCCTGAGTTCTAACAACACAAAAAAAAACCTAAAAAAGGTTGTACTTCTTTGAATGATTATGTTTGTTTTATTTCATGTATTAATTAGAAATATTTAATTTCATGAATTTTCAAATTATGCTAAGTTTGTTATTGGTTATATAATGGAATTCCGCTTAATTAAGAAGACAAATGTATTTGGAGTTAAATCTTGGTGATTAGAGATTGTAGCACAGAACAGCTATTTTATTTTCTTTTAATCTTTTGTAACATGGGAGAATTTCATGATTTGTTGATATGTATGTGGTAAATTGGCTAACTACAAAAAACAAGTGCTTTATTCACGGAAACAATACTCGTAAAAGATTGTTGCAATATTGTTTTTGCCACGAATAAATATTCGTAGCTAAAAATAATTTAATTGCAAATCGCTACACAATTTAACCACAAAAGTAAAAGTCGTCATAAATTAACACTTTGATAAAAAAAAAAAAAAAAAAGGTTTTTCCACTGAAATAGATTCATGGAACTATTTGCCGCTAAACTCTGGTTTTGAGGTAGTGGTTATATTAATGTAATTTCATATTACGTCGGTTCTACTAATATATGTTAATAATAAACCATATTTGTTGTAAGTAGCTTGTGAGAATGGTTGATATATCAATTAATGAGGAATTATAAATTCTAAAATACATATAGTTTCATCAGTTTGATTTTTTTTAAGTTTATATACAGTTTTGGATTATAATTTATCAAACGATTTTAAATAGACTTCGAGCTTAAAAAAAGTCTATAAAAAATAATATAAATCTAGATTTAATAAGTAATATATTTATCACATGAGTCAAGCTCATTCCAAATAACAACACCTACCAATGCTAATAGCCTAATATTATTGTCTTTATTTTCAAACCTACACGTACAAATGTATATTATATTATTCTCCAAAGGTGTAAACGAAAGTATAGTTGAAACTACAAGAGAAATTAACAAACACCATATATATAAGAATATTATTAAATTGAAATAATAAAGACATGTGATGATTTGAGTTATTAGTTCCAAGTCATGAATAATTGGAAGATTGAAAGTTGTAGGAAGCAGAGATTGATGAATTGTCCCCATCTATGTTTTTAGCATGTTGACCAACAAAATTTGAGTATGAATAAAATCTTTGAGCATTCTAGTATGTGTTTTCTAGGGCAGTTGGAAGTTGGAACAGCATAACAACATGTGGAGAAAACTGAGGAATTAATTCAGCTTTTTCCCGCCAAAATCGGTTAGTGGAAAGAAATACTTGTGTTATTTATGTGTTTTAAGTACATAATATTGTTGTGTTTGCTTTTCTTAATGCATTCTTATGCCAACAGATTTAGATAATTAGATAAAGCTACCACAATAAAGGTCTTACTTTATTTGGTTGGTGGATTTCAATTTTTTATCAATCAAACATTACTATTGTGCTTGTCATGTATTATGTATGTAATAAGTTTATTAATACTTAGATTTTTTTTGACTCATGGTATAGTGTTTTTCATAGTTTTTTCTTCTATGTTGGTCTTTTTCTAAATGTATATTTGGTATATTTCGTCTTAACATAACTTATGTGTAAATTATGTATTTTTAAGTTTTGTTTTGTAAATCTAACTTCTCAATTAAATTTTCATTGAATTATTTCGTAAAATAATGATTTCCTTGACAAAAAATTGTAGAATTGTGCGAAATTTCGTAAGTTCGGGCTAAATAGAAGTTTTCACACTTTCGTTTTAGACTTAGTATTTTAAATTGCGATTATAAATCATCATTTGACAAAATTGATTTAATTTATGTAATTATTAGTTGCAATTAACTATGTTAAAGTTACTTGTTAAAAATTGTTAGATAGTTTGAGATATTTAACTAAATCATCATTTAATAATTTTAAAATATTAATTTCACATAAAATTAATTGCAGGTGAGTTTTCGCCTTTTACTTCTCAAGTAAAGAAAAAATTAGACTAAAATATTCTAAATTCGGTGAAGTTCATCGTGGCTCTTCTTTGCCTAAGTTATATATCAGCCTAAACTTTTAATGTTAGATTTTTCTTTTTTTGTGTCTAAGGAAGACTCGAACCGAGATCTCTTATAACGGAAGAGAGGTAATGTCATATCAGTTACGACTTATAGCTCATCAGCCTTTAATGTTAGATATATGTTGGCCAGTTGGCCTATATTTCTAGAAATAAAAGAAAAATAGGGTTGAGTTTGGTTTGGCATTTTATGATGAAATTGAATGAGCAGTTACTTTCATACAGATGTCCTTCAAAGAACATGATAAAGAGTGGCAAGTAGCTACTCAATCAAGGGCAGTTGATGAACAGAATATTTATGGAGCTGCAATTAGATCACTTTATTATGTGTCCAGTACATTCATAAGTAAGAGGAGACAAAATGTGGACCTAAAATGGGGTGTGGCAATTACTAGAGAATTTTGTTATCAATCTTACTTTGGTTGTTGGACCACACATACATATAATGCAACTCCATCGACACTAGTAAATTCTTTCTATGATCTTCAGTACATGTGAATAGATAGAACATTGCTTCTTCACTTACTCACATGGAAGAAGCTCTCATTTAATAGACCTTCAATCTATATGTTTTCTTGAAGTTAAATGGCACTGCTTAAACCTTGAATGATAAGTTTGTGCTACGAGAAACGATAGTAGACGAGTAATTTGGTCTAACCAGATGGCGACCTTATCATTCTTATCTTGATGGCAATGTCGAAGGAATGATTACGATGTTGGGTAAATTCCGCCTTAACATAGGATATTTGTGCATAGAATTCCTTTTTTTAAAAAATAAATCAAGTGAACTTTTTGAAAGAAAAAAATTAGTCTCTGAATTAAGTGTTGGTCAGAATTCAGAATAGTGATGCCATTTTATATTACTATTTTATGTTGTCAGAGATTAGTTTTATTGATTCTGCAAACTCTCACTATTTCTCTAATTTTCAAATTCCTCTTTTGTTACATAGTCATCCAAAATCCAGGAGAAGAAATGTAGCCAGAATGAGAAGATAAACATTATTCATCATTCTTTTTATTTGTGTGATATACAGCTTGTATACAAAATTGAATGCCAAACATCAATAACAACAAAACAATATACAGAAAAAAAAATATATAAAGAAAATTATGTGCATAGCAAGTATCTAAAACTGAACTCATATGGCATAATTTGTACAAATTGAGAGAGAGGTTCAGTTTTTATTTCCTCAAGTAATGTAATTGCTTCTTTCCCCAATTCACTTGGTAATTGGAGGCATATCCAATCCAACAATGATTCCAAGTCCTTTGCAAAATCAAGTAGATACCAATCAAGCAACTTTGGGATACCAAATTTGGTTGTTGAGATTCCAAAACTTGCTTGCAAATACTCTCTTTTAGCCACTTCTAGTTGGTTCTCAACTTGGGATGCTGTGTAAACTCTCACCTGCATTTGGCATCATAGAAAATAACTCATGGGATTGTTTTAATCTTATTTAAGGGTGCATTTGGAAGAGAGACAAAGAATGAGAGACTGAGACCGAGACATTGATACTGAGAGATTGAGATTGAATTAAATTTGTTCTTGTGTTTTGCTTAAAATTTACCAGGAGACAGAGAATGAGAGATTGAGATTAAATTAAGTTGGTGGAAGATGAACAAAGGTTATTATTAGAAACTTTAATGTTGAGTGAAGATATTTGGGTAAAAAAAGTTAATAAAATTTCATTCTCAGTCCCCAGAAATATGCAAAACATGAGTGGAGCATTGCCTTAGCTGTGAAGTTATAGAAAATGAGTTTAATTTTGATGTACCGACAACGTAAAACATTTTACGCAGTCATGCAATCACGTTCGTTCTTTTAGATGACTAATCATGATGTCAATGGAAAATGAAGTTATTTTTCATGATGTAGATTTACATAATTGGATGCATATGTAAAACATCTTTACACTGACAGTGTATCAGAATTAAATTCACAGGAAATCAAGAAATTCCTTGCAAAATAAGGTTGTCATAAACTTACAGCCGGAGAGGACAAGGTACCACAAGAGAGAGCAAATGTCACTAAGGGTTCTGACAATTCCAATCCAAACATGCTTCTTGCTGTCATTTCATGATTTTTCGCTCCCTTCGAAAACGTCTGCTTCGGAATTCAGCAGCAAGAATCTTAATGGCTAACTCTCTATTCTCATCTATAGAAAATCTAATATGGTGTTAAGTGAAGAAAAGCACTTACAAATTTCCAATGGTAAGGAAGTCTTAAAATGAAATGCTCTATGGTTGTTGGATTCAGCATGTGCCCACCAACATTGATAGTTGCCTGTGTAACAAGAAAAACCAGATAAAATCTTGGAACAAAACATGCTCTGTGCTTGTTTCAACTTCTGTTTAATGGAAAGAAAAAAGCTGAAGCTACTATTTTCGGCTTTTACAAAAAGGCCGAGAACAAGATTTTCTTTTTTTTTTTTCTCTCAAAAAGTTCTGATTATTTTACAAAAATAAGATGAAACAAACACATACTCAATTTCTAACCATAGGAAACAAAACTTTCTTAGTAGTCCATACCTTCTGCATCAATGCAACCACCATTTCTGGACTCTCTGGTGTTCCATTCTCTATGAATGCCTGAAGAATGAGCTAAGCTTAAAGAGAATACTAAATAATATTAATATGTCTTAGTATATGACAAAATTGACATACATACATTCATCAAACAGGAGTTATAAATGTTGATCCAGAATGCAAGCTTCTCTTGATGGTTAAGATTCTCTAAGTTGACAGAGGCTAGTTTCCTAAATAGAAGTCTGCAAAATTTTCCCAAAAATCTGAACACTTTAGCTTCGAATTAACACAAATTAACAACTAGTTTGTGTAATCTAAGGGTGAACTATATCTAGTTTGAATAGAACGTTACATACTTCAATCTATGTTGTAAAAACAAAGTGTTTGTGGTTCGATTTGGATTGAAAGATTTCGCATCAACTGAACATAACTGCTTGTATGGACCGATATCACGCTGTCCGAATTCCAAACAGACACCATATGGATCCCAAAACACAGTCTCTTCGACACAGTTTCGGTGGGTAAGTGTGTCACCTGCAGAGCATGGATTCTTCACAGAACTCATTCTCAAGAGAATGCTTGATAAACACTTCAGAATATTCTCAGAGATTATATTTGGGCTATCAGATTCTGGTAGTGGCCTTTTGTGTGGACCGGGATTTCTTAGTTCTGCAAATTGTTGATCATTTACCCTTGTTTCTTGCTGCATAATTGAAGAAATTCACATTTATATTCCTTCGAAAAAGGGAAAAAAGAAAAGAAAAGAAAAGAAAAGAAAAAACTACAGTTTTTCGGCTACTTTTACCCCCTAAGATTCACAGAAATGAGAATTATTTATGAAGATTACATACCTGCCTTTTTGGAGTATCCAAACTTTTTTGTAGAGATTTATTGTCAATGGAAAGTTTCTTGATTGGGGTTTTATTTGTTTGGTTTGAGGATTGCTTCCGACTCTTGGAAGAATTGGTACATGATTGATTCTCTTTTCCTTTTCTATCCTCTATCACATGCCAAAGCCAAAACAACATTTGCAAGCAAATAAGACAACTGAATTTGGTTCTTCCATTGTAGAATTGATTCTGTTATAACTGATTTTGAAGTGAAGTGATTTTTGTACTATACTTAATCTGAAAGTGATTTGGATAAAAAAGTAAAAAGGTTTTCACTTCCACCAGAATCAATTCTGGAAGCTATAAATGATTTTGGAAGTAAACAACCAAAAATCAATATTCCACATTATGGTAAATTCTTCACCTGGAATAGTTGCAGATGTTGCTGGATTACCCGATTTCTGTGAAAAATGCTTCAATGTATCCGATTTTGGAGTATCCATTGTTGGATTTTGATTGTTTGGATGAACTAAATGCTCCATTTTCCTCTTTGAAGAAGACAAGTAAACAGCTTCTTGGTACAAATCTTGCCTGAAATGCACAACCTTCTCTTCAAGCCTAACAATCTCTTCTTCCAAAACTGCTACTTCCGCGAGAAGCGCTAGTATCTGTGTATGAATCCATATATTGTTTCACATGTTTTCAATGTATATTTTATATTTCAACATGTATTTTATACGGGTGATTGATTCGAGAATTGTTTTTTGTGTTCACATAACATGGTTGAAAAGAAAAGTATCATAAAAAAACAGTTTTGTGCCCATAATCTCTCTCTCTCATTGAGGACTTTTGTCAAATAGTTATGCTGCATTTTCAGCCATAGCAATAATGAATGTTCAAAAAAGCACTAAAAAGGGATTGAGAAATTGAGATTGATACTAACATATGGAGGAAGATAAGGAGGAAGCCTAGGCAATGCTCCCAAAGGTCTATTAAAAGCTCTTTCCAATGCCCTATGAATGTTCTCTTCATTCCTTAGCTTCTTCTTCAACCTATCTACCTACAAAAGTTCGGCTACATGAATCAAACGACGCCACCATTATCCGAAACAAAGTAAATTGTAAATAAAGAATGGAACTTTACATCTTGTTGCAATGCTAGTTTTCTTTCTCTGTTTATGGATTTTCTTCCACCTTTTGTTGTTGTTGTTGCTGCATTTCTCAAATTTCCCTGCATCCCCACCTTTTTTTTTTTTCTTTTTTCTGCTTTTTTCATTCAAAAAGGCTACAAAATAAAGAAGTTAGAATCAAAATGAATCCACCAATGCCAAAATTAAATTGAATATCATAAGGCTGTTCCACTGAGATAACTGTTTTCTCAATCATAACATACATATAAGACACATGAACTGTACTGTATGACCTGTTAATAAGTTCTGACTTTTTTAGCAAATTTAATTATTATTATTATTATTCCTTTTTGATACCAACACTTTAATAAACACAATTATGTTAACTATTATGAACAAGATTGATTGCATAGGATTAAATTAATGAAGTTATTATTATTGGAACTAACAGAAAATTCAATGGAACTACAAACCTTGTTCAATGATCCTCCAAGTGAAGAAGAAGAGGAAGAAGAAGAATAATGAAAGTTGAGAAGAATTTGAGCATCATATAATGAATGTTATTATAGTAGCAAGATGAATGAATGGTAGCACTTAAACTTAAGAAGAAGAGTTGAACTTCTTGATGAACAACCAAGCAAGTGCCAGAAAATTGAAGTTGGTCCAATTTGGATTATGGATGAAAAGAAATATAATAATAAAGAAATTGAGATTGGAGATGGTCCAAAGAGAAGAGAAAGAGATGGAATTGAAGATTATGAACAACTTAGAAGACACAGATTGAAGGCTACTACTCTCTCCAAATAGTCCAATCACATAACAATATAAAAAAGCCTTATGAAATTTAAGAGTAAATAAATATTTTTTTATTCTGCACTATTTATCTTACCAGTTTCATATTATTTTTTTTATAAATTTAATTTTAATGTACTTGATATTTTATAATATATTTAATTACATAACGTCATATAAAAAATTTTTATTTTATTTTATATGATTTTATCATTGATTATTCAAAAGAACGTATGTGATTATACGAGTGTGTAAAATATTTTACATTTTCAGTGTATTAAAACAAATTCTATTTTTATTTTATTAATTTTTTAATATAATATGAAAGATATATAATTAATTGATTAGAGCAAAAGTATTTATTTGCTCTCACAGCATTTAAGAAATTTAATATAATTTGTAAGCAAGTAATATTGATTTTATGTATGCCTATATATGGAATATAAAAATTTGAAAGAAAAAAAAAATCTGTGTTAGTCAGTAATTAGTTAAAAATTATTGACTCGAAAAAATTGGAAAAATTATATATATATATATATATATATATATATATATATATATATATATATGATTTATAT
>JASCZI010181500.1:7002-24052 GCA_036250425.1 Stylosanthes scabra
ACAAGAGCATAGGAAACAAATAAAAACGAAAATATATATGATGAACCATTTACTGCACATGCTTCCCCTTCTAATAAAAAAGAACCATATCACTAAGAATTCCATACCAAGATGTAACCTCTTCCAATGCAAACAATACACCACCAACAGGAGCTCTAAATGCAGCAGCAACTCCTGCTGCACACCCACAGGTTACCAGATCTCGGCGATCTCGATCACTTCTGAATACTTGAAACCATCTTGAATTTATATGATATTTAGTGGAACCACCCTATTCAAGATATGACACCAACAGATTATATCAGTTTCTTCCAAATAACATACATTTACAGCGAATATCACACAAAACTAAACTCAAAAGGGAAAGCACAGCAGCACAGAGGATAATTCAGGTAATAAAATGTGCAAGTGTTAATCAAGTATAAAGCAAGGTTCATTTAAATGGTCACTTAAAATACAATGGACACTTCATGTGGCATTGCAGGGAAATAAAGCGTTGAAAGGACATACTAAAAGATCTAACACACGCGTACTTTTAACATACCATTTAGATACTAACATATATTCAACAGTACATACTTACTTGTCCAAGCAAAGAAGCAATACAAGCACCAGTATGGACAAGAGGACCCTCTTTACCTAAAGCAAGGCCTCCTCCCACTGAACCAATGCTGCCAAATATCTGAAAATAAGAAGAATCTTGCAATTAACAAACAGCTATGTATTTCTAAATCTTAAAAAAAAATATAAACAATGCAACCCTCAGACCTTTCCGATCAAAGTTCTCAGAAGAAGGATCCCATGAATATCAACCCCTGAACATTATTCAGCATCCATACTATGAGCATACAAAGGATTTTTCGGCAAGCTGGACAAAAGTTCAACACATCAATCCCAGAAACAGTTGAAAAGTCTAACTCACCATTTAAGTAGCCCTTGATTTCAGGAATACCAGAGCCAGCAGCAGCTGGTGCAAACTGTGTGACAATGTATACAGAGGAAAACACCAAAACCAAGTTGATCAGAGCATATAGGAGAAAGCCAGCAATGTATGACTTCTGAATTATACTAAACGTCAATGAGAATTTCCAGCCAGCAAAATTTTCAACAGACAAGTTGATGAAAACAGCAGCAAGACCAGTGCCTACAACCAATCAAAGAGGAAGACAAATTTTGTCAAGAAGACTTTTGAGGAAATAAAAAGAGCTATGAAATTAGCATTAGAAACACATGGGGCAAGACTCAAAGTAAATGTGCTTTGTAAAACTGAAAATTTAGTCTTGAATCTGTGTAAAAGTAAACAATTGGAATTGAATAAAATGAAGAAGAGCGCAGGGGAACTAGCACCATTAAATAATTTGAGCAAGGAGAGAATTAGTATTGAAATTATTATATGGTCTACTATGGTCCATGGTGGAGTCATTTTAACCTACTTCAATTTATTTTGTTTAGGCAGTACCTCGTTAACACTTTAATAAACAGTGTTGCACCACTTTTAAAAATGAAGTTCTATTGAGTTCAAATAATCTAAGCTCAAAGCTTCATGCCCATGCCTTATCCCCACCCCAACCCCTCAGTGAATAACAATTTCATGCAATTTCTTCAAATCCTGGCTTGCCTATCATGGAAAGCCACTACCTAATAGAAGGAAATTAAATTATCGAAATATTAGTTGTGAAGCCTCAAGAGAACCAACAGATCCAATATCAAGTGATCGAGAACTGGAAATTCATCCAGTCTCCCCGCCAATCTATATCATATCCATGAAATAATAATTCTGAGCATGGAGTTAACTATAATCACAAAACTAATTCCTCTACATATACCACCCCAAGAAATATGACCTTCACTAAAAAGAAACAATTTGCCATTCACGGTAACTAGGTAAAGCGAAGCGCTATATTATTCAAGAGAAAAGTACCAATGCCAATGAGCAAGGCGAAAATCCACTTCACCACCAGCAAATAACTCACGTACAGCTTCCCTCGGCGCGCCTACAAATCTCGAAGAATAACCCAACATCATCGCATTATAATTGAACAACAATCATTAAACTAAACTAAAACAAAAATAAAATAAAATTCAGAATCCAAATGAAAAAGTAACTTTATCATATAAAATTTAAAATAATAATTAAAAAAAAAACCTGTTCTTCCCGATAAGCAAAATTTTCTATGACTTCATAGTCAAGGCTATCAACGCTGCTTCCATCGCTCTTCCTGACGAGCCCAACGGCGTCGTCGACGAACTGTGATTCTTCGGAGTTGGGGATCCGCGACCAAGCATGCCTCACCGTTTCGATGCCGTTTTGAAAATGATTGGACAGCATCGTCGATCGGAATTCGGAAGCGAAACCCTTTCCTTTTGGTGGCCTCAATCTGAAAAACGTAGAATCTCAAAACCTGAATGGCATAAGCCTCCAAGTTCCAGATTCAATCGCATCAGAAGAACCTTCTTCGCACGGATCAGCTCGCATGCGCTTCAATTGAAAATCAAATCAATGCAGGGAACCAACCACCAGCACAGTGTGGTATAACCTAAAACGACTCTCTCTTCCCTTTGCAGTTGTGTCGTTTTCCCTTTCCGAAGATGCTCTGTTTACTGTGCAACGCGAAATCATTCACGTCCCAACGTTTTTCGCAAGCAAAACGATTTAGAACCAAAGTCGCAAAGAGGGAAAAAGGCGCAGACATAGTTTATAATACGCGCAAGCCTACGTTATGGATCAGAGTCAGACACAAAAGTCATTTAGATCGACGGATGGATCTTCATTACTGTTGAGGTAGCAGTAGGGTGACGATGTATGGGATCATGACTTGCAAGTCTACGTGGACTTACCTAACTGGGGAACTAATCTCAAGTCCACTTCCTATTGAAAAATTCCTTTTTTTTAATCAACTCATTAATATTCGTCAATTAAATTGCTTCTAACTATTAATACTTTGGTTGGCTTCTAGAGGTGACACGTTACTGTTACACCTTCTAGTCTAGTTTTTGGTGGACATGAGGAATTTGGGGCAGCGATCTTGTGTACAAGATCTTCCATTTTATTGGGCGATTAAATCTCGAGGGAGTTGGTAATTTTAAAGAGTTGAAACTAACAGTGAAGTAGCTCCAAGGCAGTAATTTTAACAGATGTAGTCAATGATTTTAGAGTGAGCAAGGCACTTGAATTAACAATTGTCATTTTCCAATGCATCTTAATTATATAGCTAGCCAGCTGGCCCACACAAGCTAACAATGTTCGATCCCCGCCATTTCAGGACCAAGACCTATTTCTTCTCGATTATTATGCAAGGGCAAAGGTATTAGTAGATTATTAGTATTAGTACTAGCCTGCCCTACTAGGAAATAGGAATAATTATGATGACAAACATAAAGTCATGGTGGTAGTAATTGAGTCCACTTTAGTATGGAATCAAATGAGTATAGCTAAGCCGACTGCTGAGGAATCGCCGCAAAAAATAACAAATAAAAATATGCATCTTAATATCTTATTGTAAAAATAATAATACATCAACAATTAATGTCCCATCTGTATATTCCACTATATGGATAGAGTGTATACTATGAATGTTCATTTATCAAAAGATGAGGACAAAAAGAAAACTAAATGTTCATCTGATTTGGGCATTATTATCTGTGACACGATACCAGTACAAGAAGTAGTATCCTTGGGATCTTTCCAATATGAAGCATTTAAAATTTCAACCTCCAAAATACTATATTATTATGAGGGTAGTGCTTGAGGAAGCTTCTGATGAGGGCCACTGGGTGATGTGTCTTCTTTTGTCTACTATAGTCTATAGAGCCTCCAGTATCACAATGTCTTCTGATTAGGATCAGTTTTTGAGAGCTCATTGTACATATCAGATATTGCTTTTGCAAAGTACTCCTTCGCTTGAGGTCTCTTAATCTGGGAAAATTTAAAGGCAGATTAGTTAGACATCATTTACCGTCACATAACAAAAAAGTTTGAAGCTTGATGAAATGACAGTCAGGAAATCTCAGACTTCAATACTTGCCTTGAATGTAGGAGTCAGCAGATCGTTTTCCATTGTGAATGGTTCAGGCACCAACGTCACAGCTTTTACAAATTCAAAACCTCTAAGCTGAAAAGCATCAAAATCAAGACAGTAATATTTATGTTATTAAGAATGAGGTGCTTTAAACAAGTAAAGTAACCTTAACAAAACATTAAATAACATACCTGAGCTTCTTGTCCAATAGCATCCATGTCCGCCAAGACAGCAGCCCTGGCTCTTGGATCTTTGCAAAGTTGTGCTATATCGTCACACTGCAATCAAGCCAACAAAACCATGTTATCATAACATATTGCATTCTAAAATCAGCTATGCACTGGTAAAAAAAAGATTGAAAAGAACTATAGTAAATTCCATAGAAGGTTCCTTGCTTCTTGTTTTCAAAACTACATCCGCTGGCAACATAGCAATAGCATTAAGTACCATATTTTTTTTTATTTGAAAAATAAGACCTCTCTGTAAAAGGATAGGCACTGGCATAAACATAACCATCCCAAATTTTAAAGCTCAGAAAAGTAATAGTTGCATGGCTTTGAGAGAGGGGGTATCAAGAGGAAGTCAATGAAGAGTTTTTATCCGCTACATATATCTGCCATAGAAAATATGCATCCATCTCATAAGAATGAATTCTCAAATTGAATAACTCTGCTTGGTCTTCCAACTATAACATTGATAGCTTGCTCAAATAAAAGACAAAGACAGAGTCGACAACCAGCATGATTCTTGTACTGCGCAAAATTGCATAATGCATGCAAAACAGGGTTATCAATCCCTCTTCTAAGTTAAGATATTAAAAGTTTGTTTTCTAGGAAAAGGTTAAATTACTGTGATGCCTTCCGAAGCAGCCCATGCTTTCAAGACATCAGGATCCACCGCGACAACAGCTACCAAAGAAGAGTTTAGGCTATCACCTACAAAAGGGAAAAAAAATGTATTGAAGGAAAAAGAGTAATGAAGACAAAGAAAGAGGACTACACATGCGTGCATGTTGAATTTTTATGACAATTTCCGTACCATATACAAAGCACTGCGCAACAAACTTGCATTTGACATATACGTTTTCAATCTTCTCTGGTGCAATGTACTCGCCTTGTGCCAACTTAAAGATATTCTTCTTCCTACATAGAAATGCAAGGTTTTCATTTGCATGGTTAACAAACTTAGCACTTTTTTCTGGTTTTTTAGCTAATAAATGTCCTGCACTAGAAATTTGCTGTTAAAGAAATTGATTTACAAATGCAAATCAGGAAAGAGTTGCCAATTTTACATGATAGGACATATTGGACAAAAACCGAAGATAGCATGTCTGCTCCAAAATACTATTGAAGCTTATAGAACACAGAATTCTTGTGCAGACTAGAGTAATTAAACAGGTCAGCACGTAAATTTACCCATTACGTCTGCAATGATAATACCTCACCTATCAATAATTTTGAGACGACCTCCAGGTAACCATGTCCCGATATCTCCAGTATGGAGCCATCCCTCTTCATCAATGACTTCCCTCCTGATCAGTTTGATTCAATATTAGGTATCTTCTGGACAGAATAAATAAAATTTGACTTATAAGAACCACAGAACAAGAAAAGGAGTTACGTTTGAGCTTCATCTTTGTAATAACCTTGAAAAATAATCGGACCCCTAACACAAATTTCACCACGTGGATAGGGCTGATCATCAGATGTATAGTTCATTTCTGGCACATCCACAAGTTTTACCTCTGAACCAAAAAGAACAAACCCTTAGCACTTGGCATGGCACTTCAAGCAACAGCCAACATAAACTATGATTTATGAATTAGATGACTTCAATTGTTTATTCTTTTGAACTAGCAGTAGGCAGGGAGCAGTGCTCAAATATCAATCATGAAACTCATCATTTACTCACCACAGGCTGGATTGGGAGAACCGACATGACCACTAAGGTTGTCACCTTCATCAATGCAGCTTATGACACAAGAAGTCTCAGTCATTCCATATCCTTCCGTCACCCGACCACCAAAGCAGCTGTGAAGTAGTTGTGAAAGACCATTGTACCAGGAATTTTTTTAAAATGATAAAAAGGAAAGAAGTGAAGCATAATCCTCTTTAGCAATGCATACCAATTTCATGCAAGAACTTACATCTTTAAAAACTCCATAATATCAGGCGATAAAGGTGAGGCACCTGATACCATAAGACGAACTCTTCCTCCAAGCTTTGCCTTGATCTTGTTGAAAACTAATCTGTCCCACATTGGAGATGGGTTCTTGCCTGAAACAGATGGAATTGGAAAGTAAGTTTATATATATATTACAGCAGAACAAAGAAAACGGCTACACAAATAAAGACACATAAGACATCTGCTTCTAGGGGTTCAGTTTGAGAGTGACAAATTATTAGGATCAATCTTAAGAACGTGACAGAATCAATTATGTAATATAATAAACAGATCAGGCAAAATAACTATATAAATGCATATTATACAAAATAAGGTTTACATAATGAACTTTACCATTCAATAATGCTTGCCTTTTAGCATTATATGCTGCATTAAATAGCCTCTCCCTCAGAACACCAGATGTCTTAACAGCATTAAGAACACTGCAGCAAAACCGTACAAGTGAATGCCACAACAAATACACCAGAGTCCAGAATCCTGTGAATAGTTTAAAAACTAAATTATGGTACTCTACCCAGCATATATTCTATTATACAACCGAGGGACACTGCAGAAGATAGTAGGCCTGAGAGCAGCTAGATCATCCATTAGTTTCAAATTATCCTGCATGATACAAGTATGTGAGTCAAGTAATGCGCGGGGATGGGGGGGAAGAAAGTTAGCAAAATTAACTTGCTCCACCCCTTCAAAAACCAAACTTTCAGTAAGATGGTAGAACCATTTAGAACAATATCTTTCTTTTTCAAGGTTTTGTGGATCTTCTACCCATTTCAGTAAAACCCAAAGAGTGTTATTCGTGCAAAAGAATGGCATAACATCTCACTGAGTGTAGTGTGAATAAGTCAGTAAAACATAAGCGAAATGAAAAGGAAGGGGATTTGTTCAAGAGTCATACCCCCTGGTAGAATCCCACTGCAATGCCAAAATGTGCTAGCATGACTTGGTTCGTCCGCTCATAAATGTGTGCTAAAGGGAGATATGATATATAACTGAAAATAAAAAGAAACCCAGAGCAAGAGCACTTAGAATATTTTATGAGCCAAAAAATGACAATAACTACTGCAGAATACATGGTAGGCATTCAAAATGAACTCACACATCAGAAGGGCCAAATTTTTCATCCATAGTGGTCCCAGCAACATTTGCAATGAAATTTTCATGGGTCAAGACAGCCCCCTGAAGAGAATCCATTGAGCAGAAGGATAAATGAAAAATGTTCTATGAAGTGACCATTACCGAGGGAAGCATTTCATGCACACAACATTCTGCCATAAATGGAAAATAGTAATTTGGCAACAAACTGCGCACCTTTGGGGTTCCAGTTGTACCACTTGTATAGCAAATCGTTGCAACATCATGAGGTTTTGGTGGGCAAAAGGGCTGAAGATTACTGCTTCCCTACATCCAAGGCAGAAAAAGGCAAGTAGTAACAAATACATAGCAATGAATCATAAATCACTAGCAACTACAGCTGTTGGTAAAAAACTACAATCACCATGTTAGAGCAAAGGAAAAAAAATAGTAAAAAGAATCTTTCTTTTATAAAAGAAAAAAAGGGATTACATGGTGCGTAGGTAAATTAAAAGGGAGAGAAAAAGACCAGAACATAAGTGACACTGCCTAATTACTGCATAGAAGCATATTGTAGACTATGAAGTATGAACTCTAGAGAATGATATTCTTTGACCAAAGAAGAAAAGGGGTTACCTGATTCAGTAGATTTGAATATGTTACAACCTGAACTCCAGTTGATGTTGGAAGTGATGGAATATGGCCATCAATGCCTCCAACTACCTGCACAATAATTGAAAATCATCATGGAGTTACAATGCAGATTTAATAGCAAAATTAATCATATATTAATACATACCACAATTAGTCGAACACTTGGAATCTCTGACAAGAAGCTCAGCAACTGCAAGGTTGGGTGACAAGATACTTAAGTTTCACAAGAGAAAACTGAAGGTAAAATACAATTGACAAGCAAACAAAAAAGACATACTTTACTAAGTTGAAGGTCACAATACATACCGAATTTAATGTTTGAGAAACACAAAATATTACTTGCACAGTAGCATGATTAACTATATACCTGACAGCATCAGGACCTATAGATAAAAAAAAAAGAAAATTCATTGCTTTTATATCTGAAGATAAGTCCAAGGTCAATATGAAAGAAATAATGCTGCCTAACTGATAGAATCAACAAACCAAGAGTATCGTATAAAGGCACTGATACGTATGAATATGCAGAGCAAGCATGGTCAACAATGAGCCACTCTGGTCTATTAATAAAGTATATCCCAATGCAAGCTCCCTGGAAATGCATGTACCAATCGTTAGGTTATATTATATGTCAAGTCAAATATTGAAATAAATAATCGAGTACAAGACTGCATTATAGCATTAACCTTTGGAATTCCATAATAAATCAAACCAGAACCTATAGCAGCACGTGCAGTACCTGCTTCTCCAAAAGTCATCCACTTGTACCTTGACAGTGGAATAAGAGTAGAAACGGTGAGAAGTTTATAAATAAGTTTTGTTATAAAAGCAAAGAAGGACAAGAAAACATAATGAACTGATAATTGAGCTGCTTACTCCCCAACTGTTCCATCAACACGGTTTCGGGTTCCCAGATACTTATAGTCTCGAAAAGTGTCAACTGAACGCCTATAATTGGACATTTAGATAAAATATAAATCAATGTCTTAGGCATACAAAAACATATTCACCTTAAAGTATTGTCCATTAGTAGTACTCATCAAGCAAACGGAGTTGAAAATTGAAATTTGCAGAGAGAGAGAAAAGAAGTAATTCTCACACAAAATTATCATGCAATGTGCCAATTTCAGGATGATCAGGGAATCTGCTCACTAGCTTGAGAGGAGAACGTGAGGATCTGCACCCCAAATAGAAAACAAAAGAAAAGAGAACAAAAATAATCTGAATAATGTCTCAGCATAATGTAGATTAAAGTAGATCATTTGCATTGGAAGAGGGTATACCTATACACATTCCACTTTCCTGTTCGCAATTTCTCTGGTAATATAACACTGTATCCCTGTTCTGCTCCAAAGTAGAGATCAAAACTAGTAACGTTAATAATATGGTTGACAAAGAACACAGTAGCATAGCAACGTAGTATAATAACACTAACAAGCCGTGCAAATGAAAAGACTAATTTGGAGAAATGGATATAAAAGTTTCATAGCTCTGACAAAAGCCCTACAAGGATCAGTATTATTAATGTAAGCCACTTTGAATAACATGATCAAACCAACAATGATCACATAATTAGTCACCTATGCCCTGTCTCAAGTCCTAATGCATATAATCAATAACTGACAAGTGGTTAGCAATTCGAGTATTGTCTCAAGTGATTATCACCAATAGAAGGTAAATAAATGGATCCAAATAAAAGTCAGAAGAAACATGGATGGAGAAAAATGTGCAATACTATTCATTATCTTCTTTGACTATTTAGTTTAGATTAACACCAAGCAGCAAATTCAGACTCAACATCATAAATAAGCTATAATACAAAGGTACCAAGAATTCCAAACACAATTTCAGAACTCTACCAATTTCTAGTATCACTAAACTGTGAATTGTCATTACACCGAACCTATTTCAGGAAAGAAAGAAAAAAAGTTCCCACCGCAAGAACTCCTCACTCCAGCAAGACCAAGTCAACAACACACTGAATTGCTTATATTATCTTTATCTATTCAATGAAGAAGCACAAATCATATTAATCCATAAAGGGGGGAAAATCAGAGCGGGATCTACAATATATAGTTTTGAACTACCTTTGGCCGCAACTAATTTTCCAGTGCAACAACCACCACGAAGAGAAACTAATACAGAAAGAGAGAGAGAGCAAGAGAAAGGTTGTTTGTACCAGAGAAGAACTCGCCGGCGGTGCGATTCTGCTGTAGGTGGGCGGTGGGAGAATCCGCGGCGGAGACGAGGTGGCCGTGGATGGCTTTGAGACGACGTTGAGCAGGAGCTGAATCCATTAACGCGAAATCTTTAGCACAAACGAGAAGAGAAATACTCTAATTTTTATTTTCCCCCTCTTTTTTTTATTTCCCAGGAAAATGAATAAAAATTAATTAATATTAATATAATGGAAAAGAAAATGATAGAAATGTAGAGAGCGTGGCACGCAAAGCGAGGATACTGATGATCCGGATATGGTTAAGATGATGATTGCGTCCTCTTTCAAAACATGCATTTTCACATTATTTTTTTATTACTACTTTATTATTAGGTGGATTTGATTTGATTTGATTAATGAATATGTCGTATATATGTCACTTTCTCGTGACAATTAACAATTTAATACAAGTAATAAGCTCTTGAAATATTCTAAAAAGCCTTGAAAGATATTCTTCCTTTTAGCTAAGTAATTTTTAATCCCTGCAATCTCTTTTTCGTATTGGATGGGGAGAAGAACAGTACTTTATTATTATGCATTTTTTTTCTTCTTTTTGTTAATGTCTGTGTGTGTGAGTGTGACTTTTTTGGTTGCAATTGCATTTGCATCGATGAGAAAGGAGATTGGAATGGTCAGGGGTTTCTTAAAGCTAATTCCAAAGTGTAAAAATATCTGCCGGCAATGGGATATGCAGTAAGAATACAAATGAAAGTTGTCTCTATCCTTTTTGTCATGGCACGAGTTGCCTAACACACACGAGATTGCTTCATGGGACTGGGAATTGGGAAACAACTTTCATATTACAATACTGTAACAGACTATGTTTCAGTTATGTGCTATCAATTCCTTTGATTTCCGAATTACTCACCATTCATAATTTGTTCATTCATGCTTTATATATACTAGGGTATTGATTAACATTTTTATAAATTAAACGAGTTTATTTCCCGTGATTTGAGGGGGAAATTAAATTAAATTTTAATTATAAAATTTTTTAATATTATTGTTAATAATATATAAATTAATTAAAATAATATATAATTTGTGAGTAAAATTATAAATTGTTTTTTTTTTAAATTAATTGATATTATTTTTTATATTTTTTTCTAATTCCATCAGAATACCTAATTTTCCACTTAAAAAGAAAAGAAGAAAGAATTATTTTTGGCTGTGTGATTCGGAATTGAAAGGATTGTTGGAAAAAGGATTGTGTAGGTACTATCCCTCCCTCTAATATCTTACAAGGTGAATTATTTGCTATTTGGCGGGTCTTATCTTAGTCTGAGATATAGGTTTTAAAGATATTTGATGCTAAATTGATTGTCATGAAGTCTTTATTTGGTATGTTGAGTTTTTTTTGATTCAGAGGTCTGCTAATGCTATTGCAGAAGCTTTGACAAAGTATGTTGTTTTGCATGGTATTGTTCAAATGAAGTGGCTCATTTCTAATGATGACATAAAAGTATTTCTGGAGCGGAATATGAAAGAGTAATCATTGCCCTTTTGCTGCTCTCTCCAACTTGTCTTTTTTTTTTTAATCTATAATCACCCCTAAAGAAAGAGAAATTCAATTTCCTCTTCATCCTTCCTCGTCTTTTTTTTTTCCTTTGTTTTTTTGTTTTTTATGTTTTTTCTAAGAAAATGATAAATTTTTTATCCACATTTTTGTTAGTCAAAAATTGGATTTTTTTAAAAAACAATTAAAAGTAAATAAATAATTAATTAAATGGGTCCATCCTTTAATACGTTGGACTGACCATAAACAGGTCGTGCTAAAAAATTTTAGACTATGAAAAAGCGAAGTCTAACAGACAATCCAGTTTTAATTATCCCAATAAAAAAGATGAACACTCGGTGATATCTGCATATATTACATTTTAAAAATAAAAAATATAACTTAATCTACTATAATTCAATACAATTTAAAATATTGTTATAAAATTAAGATATAATTTAATATAATCTAACATACATATTAAATATAAAAACACATGTGAAATGATTATGTTTAGTGTCGTTAGAATGGGTTGAATCTGTCGGACCAACTCAAACAATCATTAACGACGTACTTTTCCTAAAAAATTAGGTCATCTCACGGGTTAAATTTTTTAGCCCATTTAATTTTTTTAACCTTTTAAAAAAAATTAACACAATGGAATTATTTTAAGAATTTTTTTATAAAAAAATGCAATTTTTGTCCAAATTTTTTTTAAAGTCTAAAATTAGAATTTAATTTTTTTAAAATAAATTTTGAAAAATAGATTAACCCTGTTAATCCGTGGCTACAACGATACAAATTAAAAAATTGTATCTCGTGAATAAAAAGAATGCAACTGGGAATCTAATCTAATTAAAAAGAGAAATTGTATAAACATACAACCCTATATGTCATGAATATTTATTTATCTAGTGTATTTTAAAGATATTTTATATCAATAAAATAGAAGTATAATTATTATATCAACTAAATAAAGTAAGGAATAAACCACTAAACAAAATCATAGATTGCTGTTGATTAATTTATGAAAAGCTGAATCATTTTTATCCCCAATCACCTCAATTTGATGTGTCAATTAAATAAAAATTTATCTATTTTGTATCCTGAAAATTCTAAGGACACATATTAAAATTATAAATAAAGAAATTTTTATTAGAAAACAAATAATATAAGTGCTCATCAATGCGTTTATTTTATTTCATATTAATATTTAAAACTTTCTATTAATAATAAATTTAGGATAAATATTAGCTAATTCCAGTAAATAATTAGGCGCCTTAATTCTTCTACCTTTATAATACTATTAGGTGGCGATTATTTAACCCTATTCTTGTCATCATCAAACACACCTAATTCAATATACAAAAATAATTGCCGTGACCCGGGAAACAATAATGAGGAACCAAATCATGTCCACATTTCTCATTGGTTTGCTTGTTGCTCTCTCCTTCTTCGGTTCAGGTATGTATGTACTACTACAATAGTGCTTATTATCATCCATTCATGCATATGATTCATCAAGTATTGTTTTATTTGTTGATGCAGATGGTGGATTAGGATTAGTAGAGGCACAACAAGTTGCTAAATGTCAAGCGCAAATACCCATTGATGTGTGCACAGTTCCGCATTGCAGTTCACTGTGTGATGAGAAGTATTCAAATGACTTAGGGGTTGCAGAAGGCACTTGCTTGAGTCAAACAGTCTGCAATTGTAGTTATCTCAGCATCAACCCAGATTGTCATGTCTAATATCATTTCGTTTGATTTGCTACACTGCTTATTACTTATTAATATGCCTTCCCCGCTCCCTTATTATAATAAGAAACAACCTTGTATTACAAGAATGATTAAATAAGAGAGCATCTCCAATTGAGCTAAAGCGGTTCAGATTCTTCTATTATAATTCTTCTTTTTCATTATCAATTTTTTTTGGGTGACATTTCATTATCAATTTATCATGGGTTATTTTTTTTTATAAGATTTATCATGGGTTATTATGTACATTAAAAAAGAGAGCATTTGCAGATTTATTTATTTAAAAATAAATTTTAATAGTTTTTATATATTTTTTATATAATCAATAGTTTAAATTCTTAAAAAATATTTTTTAGAGTGATTTTTTTTAAAATCTTTCGTAAGAATAAAAATAATTTTATGTTTAAATATCTCATATAATAATTTTTTTTTATTTGTCAATTATATTTGAGTACAATAATATAAAAGTACTTTTTATTTATTTATTATATTAAAATATTTTTTCAGTCTAAAATTTCTTTATATTATTTTATTAATTTTTTTACTTTTACTAATAGAAATTGGTCAAACACATAAGAACACATAATAAAAATTTTTTTGGCCAAATTTTTTTTTAACTAAATAATTACGCCCAAACAAGTCTACTCTTAACAAATTTTATTCGTTTAAATGTACTTATTAAGTAAATCCTATATAGAATTATAGAAAATCTTGACAGCCAATATTTAATACAAAGAGAAAAAAAATCAAAACTCTCAAAAACAAGAATATCCAAAATTCAACTAAAGAACATCCAAAATACTAACTAAACAAAAGTTTATAAGAAAAATAATATATGTAACTCTTAAACAAGAACATTCAAAACCCATGAAAAGAAAAGAAAATATTTAGACATTCAAACTCAATAAAACTATCTCATAGATGAGCTACTGTGTTCATGATGATTCAGGAAGATCTGGAGTGAAGTAAGGGCTGATAGAGCGTAGAGTTTCATAAATTGTAACCTAATGAACTTCAAGACCGTTAATAAGTTTTTTATATATATATATATATATTGGATTCGACAACTTCCAATCTTAGGTTTCACAAAACGCACATACTTCTTCCTCACTATAAGAGGAGTAGGGGTTCTCATCCACCAGCTATTGCTAGTGGACGTATTTACTTCAATGCCCAAAACTTAAATTGGGTCTGAACGTAGAAGCCCATCACATATTTCAAGAAGACCAAAAAAAATTAAAAATAGCTAATCTATTTATGATGGTATCAATTTACAAGGAATTGACTAGAAATTTCTAACGGAACCAGCAATATTATTGAAGGAATTGGAAGTGGCATGGTCCAGAGAGGGTCAAAACTTTTATTTAGTGCCTTGCTCATTGAAGATTTCTTACGGCTCAGAGGAGAGAATATGCTAATTATAGTATGTTGTTGGCCAACCAAGTAGAGTAGGACAACTCCCGAATAAACCCCGCTTCCAAAAGAGTTTTAGTTTATTTTTTTTACTTTGATAGCTCTTTTGTTAGACATTCGCCTTAGGTCAATGTTTCTGGTCAACGGCAAAGGCATAAAACATCACCATTGTATCTATTCCGGCATATGAGCGGGATAAAAAATAAATCACCATTCTCTTTTCAGGAATTCCGATAGCTATTGCTTGAGCTTATACGGTGAATTCCACCGTGTTGATATTAACTACTTCACTATAATACTGGAACAGGCTATGTTTGTACTTTCTGCTATCAATTCTTTTGATTTCCGAATTACTCATCATTCATTATTTATTCATGTTATATATATATATAAGTTGGTGGTTTGCTACTTGCCAGTTAGTTCTCCAGAAAATCTAATTAGCAGGTTGTCGGCGATGCCTGTCTCTAAGACAAAAAGAAACGGAAAAAAAAATCAATGTTTTAACTTTTAATTTAAGACTTTAATTTTGATATTTTTATGTTTTTCAATCTTTTATAATTTATACCGCCGTTCAATTGCATTTAAAATAGTTGGTGGGAAAAATATTATTTAAAAGAGTAATGCTAGGGAGCCAACTTAGGGAAATAGTAGGTGATAAAAGAGGAAAGAGAAAAGAAGGAAAAAATTTATTGGCCATTGGCTAACAAATTATGAGCTACCTAAACTTTCTTTATGTCTTTCTTTGGACATTTATGTGGCCCGATTTTTTATATGGTATCTTTCTTGGGTTGTTTATGATGGCCCGTTTGTTTTTTTTTGTTTTTTTTAAGGAGGGTATTCTAGGTCTGATAGGTCCAGATTAATCCCTATGTCATATCGAGGGTTTGACGTGGTTATATCTCCTTTTGCATACATGCCGTCACCAAGGATTGAACCTGGAACTAGACACTTAAGCAACTCAAGCCACTTATCACTTGTGATAGGGGTTGTAGTTTGATGCCCGTTTGTTCCTCCTTTCTTTTGGGGTCATTTCTACCTGCTGTTAAGTTGGGCCCATTTCAGTTGGTTTGTTACATAAAGTAGTTTGTTGGCCCATAGTTTTGACTGCTCCAATCTGTTAAGTTGGGCCATTTCAATGAATATGTTATTTTAGAAGAAAATAAATAAATAAATTATGGCCTAATGTTTTGGTTGCCAAATTTTTTGTTTTCTTTAAAAAAAAACACATCAACTTTCAGCTTTGGCAAAATGTACTTCACACTTCACACTTTCAGAGGGTATCTCCTCAAGTTTTAATTTCCTTTTTGATTATGCAGGGACTCATCAAGATTGTCTCAAGTTTTTATTGTGAAGGAAGTCAAGGAACTATGGTGATAACTTATAAAGATGAATAATATATAGTGCTAAATGTCAAATATAAAAGCCATGAATAAAGTAATTACGACTTCTCAGATCAAAGCCATGGCATGTTTAATTAATATTAAGAATCAGATGGTCTCCTAATCATTAATTTTTCTTGTAAACAAAGTATCATGGCAACAAGTAATGCCACGAATAGTGCGGTGAAAGCATATGCAACATTCAGTTTCTATCCAAATTAAATCACATGACAATTAACAGGGCACAACACCTTGAGAGAAAGAACAATCTAGACCTGCATCAGCAACCACAATTTTTAATTACTCAGTAACCATTGATGCAAAAAAATTGAGCTCTATGATTGGCCCAGTGTACTAAAAATATACTCTATGAAAAAAAATATAAATAATTAATAAAGTTAAAAGTGTGCCTCTGAATGTACAACTAAGATTTGAATCATCACACCGCGTATAGCACTAATTACATTGTTTAGCTTCTGTTAATCTCTGAATTAATAGTACTAAACAACTCATCAACCTTCCAATCGATGTTAGAGGGAGTATCATATCATAAATAAATATGAAGCTGGCCTTTTTTTTTTCCTCGAACCATGTTTAGTCCTCCTAGTTTCACGTTTAAAGCACGTGATGGCCTCTAATAACAAAATTAACAGACACATGATATGATCCACTCAGATCAAAAGACGTTGCATAAACTCCACCTATCCCATGTGAGACCCTTCAGTTTCACATGAGCCATCAATAGTGTAGTGGTACACTCAATTTTATTTTAGCCCAAACACCTTATGTTAGCTAGTCACCGCGAAACATATATATATATATATATATATATATATATATATATATATATATATATATAA
>JASCZI010181500.1:24185-42106 GCA_036250425.1 Stylosanthes scabra
TGGGTTTTTTTTTTCCCCCATAATATGTATCAGTTTGGAGAGAAAAGGTGCATCAAAGTGATGGAAGTTTGATGACGGATATCCACGAACAAAATTGTTGTATATACATAGTGTATGTGTATAAATAGAGATATCATTTGTAACCAACAAATTTAATTTAGTATTATTTATTTATAGATAGTGGTTTTAAAAATATGAAGGCAAAATGTATATAATACGAAGAATTAATCTATATATATATATTATTATCTTATCAAAAAATTTACATATATTATTGTACAACTTTATACTTTTCATTTACAATACGAAAAAATATAAACATCTTTAAGTATTGTAAATGAGATATGTACTGATGTTTATATTTTTTTGTGTTGTAAAAATAAATTCAATATTAATATATATTTATAAAACAAGTACATACATATAACTGATTTCGGTATATTTATATATATTAATTTATATTTTTTCAACTAAATAATTTATTGTTAGAATATTTAAACATATTAATTTATCAGTGCAATAATAATTTTTTTTTAATAAAATATGAAATACACATTTTTATAAGATAACTTATAAATAAGTGATGATATATCATAATTCATAATTGATTAATACATAAGATGGGGAGGGAAGTATATGAGAATTTATGTATATCGGCCACATATAATCAGTATGTAGATTTAGCTAATAATTAAGATGATAATCAATTATTATCATGTGGGAATGATTGTATCATACAAAAAAATATAAATGTTTACCAAAAATACAAAAAAATATAAATTGCATACAAAAACTTGTTAGTCAATTTTGCCTTATTTAGTAGCTTGACTATTCTTTGTCAATATATAGAGAAAATTACTAATACTAGATAACATGAATTCGTATGCAAAATTTTCTGTCAAATATATATGCTCGAGTGACGATTAATATTAATATTATACACCTAAAAAGAAATATACACATGTCTGGTTATTAATAAACAATAATATTAGATAATTAATAAAATTTTAATCAACATAAATTAATAATTTAAATTAAATATTTTATTTTTTACTAAATATTTTTTTTTAAAATTTTAAAAAATATATTTTTTAAAAAATATAAAATTAAATTAAATAATTATTTAATATATTTTATTAGTTATCAATAATTTCTTTAATAAATTCTTTGGCAATCATATAAATTGCTCACACAGTTTAGCTGAAAGTGACTATTGAATAAAACTCTGCCTAAAAAACGCAATTTAAATTTTGAATTTTGGACGTACACAATCACTGGTATTGAGTGATTTTAATAAAATATGAATTATATTATTTGTAAATCAAAATTAGTCATTAATATATAATATATATTAAATATAAAATATGAAAATAATAAATTATATATATATTTTATATATATAACAGCTAATTTTGTGATTAATTTTAACATGTAAATAAAATTGTTTATAAAATATATTTTCATTTCGAAAAAAAAGAAAATGGGAGTGCCTATGTGTTTACGTTGAAAGCACTGTTATAAGTTGTAGGGAAGAGGTCTCTCCCCAGGTTTGGGTCTCATTCTGAAACTAACGCGATGTGAGTGCCTGTCATGTAGATGTAGATGTAGATGTAGATTCCATCAAGCATAAGAGAGAGTCTCGTAATAATGGGGAGTGGCAGGAGGAGAACACTCAAAGACACCTCCTCATCAACAAAGTCAAAGTCAAAGTCATACACACTTCCCTCATCACCCTCCCATTCCTTCTCTTCCTCTTCCTCCTCCGACTTCGAGTTCACCATCTCCATCTCGCCGCGCAAATCCTCCGCCGCACTCTGCCCCGCCGATGAGCTCTTCTACAAGGGCCAGCTCCTCCCCCTCCACCTCTCTCCCCGCATCTCCATGGTCCGCACTCTCCTCCTCTCTTCCCCCTCCTCCTCCTCTTCTGCCGCCGCCCGCGACTCCACCGGCAGCACCACCAGCACAAACTCCTCCTCCTCCTTCGCCAGCGACCCCGCCCTCTTCCCCGACTGTGACTCCTCGCGCCCTAGCTCCGTGACCGACGACGACGAGCTCAAGCGCCTCCATAACCCTTCCAAGGAGTATCCTCACTCCCAAATCAAGAAGAACCACCCTAATAGATACTTCTCCTTCTCAAGATTCTCCTCTGTTTTCCGCAAGGACACCACCACCACCGCCACCACCACCAACAACAAAGTAACCGAGACAGAGCATCACCACCATGTAGCTACTTCTTCTTCTTCAGTGAAGCGAATGAGTGCCACTGCGAGAGATGTAATAAGAAAGTACCTGAAGAAGGTGAAGCCTCTCTACGAGAAGCTTTCGCAGAAGCAACAGAGAAACGGGGAAATGTTGGCGGACGGCGGTGGTGCGAGTGTGAGTGTGAATGGAACGACGTCGTCTTCGAATTCGCGGACGGTGTTGTCTCTGTTAACGGCGATAACAGAGAGATCCAAAACAGAGGGTGGTTGCAGTGGGAAGAGATCGATGAAGGAGAACGTTTCTGGTGTTCTCTCTCATTCTTTCTCCGGGAACCTGAGGTACCCTCGCAAGAGGAGAAGCTGCGTCTCTAGTTGCCCTTCTTCCATGAGATCGTCGCCCAGCCATTCCGGCGTGCTCGCCAGACCAGGGATGGTGCATTTCGGGGACTCCTCTTCCATGGAAGAGTTGCAGAGCGCAATTCAAGGCGCAATCACACATTGCAAGAACTCTTTGATGCAGAACAAGACGGTGGAAATTTGAGAGGTTTATTTCAACTTCCGATTTGATTCATTCAAATCTCCCAGATCTGCTGAATTCTGATTAATCAACCAACCATCATGTTCAAAAACAATTTCATCTTCATCTTCTTCTTCTTTTTCTTCCTTTCTTTCTTTTTTTTTTTTTCTCTGCTTGTTTTTGTCTTTTTACCTTAAACTTAGATTCTAATTGTGAGAGTGAGGTTAAAAAGCTGCATGTGACTTTATTTGGAACGTACTTTTGGATTTGCTAGTAGTGAAAAAAGATAGCATGAGAGTAAAAGTTGTAACTTTTTATTCTGACTATATAAATAATAATAATAATATAAATGTACCATATTATATATGAAGCAGTGGCCTTGGGAATTTGATGTATATCATTATTATAACTTGGCTCTGCAACACAAAATTGGCACCATCTGAATTGGAGTTTTGTTGCAATATGATTCCATTTGCAACGTTACCCCTGACCTAGCTAATATCAACTAGTGTTATTAAAGTATTTAGATTTATAACTTAAGTAATAATATTATAACATTTTGTTTGATTGTGAATGTTAATAAGACTTGGTTGATGGATCTAGAAAAGAAAAAAAAAGAAGCAAAGAATGGTACAATGTGGGGGTACGATCGATAATGCAAGCATCGTAGTTGTTCACTTGTTTTGTTGTGTGCTACGGACTTGATACCATGCATGTGCGTAAGCTTCAGTTCAGCTATTTCCATGGGGTAAGGCGTTATATTTAAATCAATATGCATTTATTGTTCACAGAAGCCAACGGGAAGGTTCTATGTATCTTCGTTCTTTGTTGCGGATAGCTAGCTACTGTGTTGACTGTTGACTGTTGACTCTTCATATTCAAATTGAATTTGCTCCTATTCTCCATGTTCGTACTAATCCCGCCAAGGGAACATTTTGTATTCAATATTGGGAGTAGTTATCAATAATTTTTTAATAATAAATTACTTAATAAAAAATAAAATATTTAAAATTACTATTTATAAAATATTCACAATAGAAGTTATAAAACATCCGAAACCTAAAACAATCTTAGCTAATTTTATAAATAGAACATTTGAAAATTAAGAATAGAACATCCAAAATATAAAGAAATAGAACATTCAATTTAAGTTGATGGTTGACATTGATTGAATTTTTATTGGTTACCTAGTATGATTGTTTTTTGTTGTCTATTTTATATTCAATATAGTTGTATTACGAGTGATATTCGTAATTAACTTTTAAATAATTTTTTTAAAATTATTTTATTTATGTTAAATTTTAAACCTTTTATAAATTCTTAATTAATTAAAAGTTTGTTATTTGCATTTTTTATAAAAATTAAATATATGTTTTTTTTTAATATGTATCTTACATTTTTTCTCCAACAATATTAAATAGAATGAAAATTAAAAAGGAACAACTATTACTTAGTTATTAAATAAAGATATTTTCAGAAATAATTTTATAACTAAGCGTCTAAATGGCTAGTGTTTTTAAATCAGAAAGATTTTTTTTCAAAAGAAGATTTGAATTCGAGATCTCTTACAACGGAAAGAAAGTAATACCATATGAATTATAACTTATTAGCAAAATCAGACAGACTATTTATTATTAGAGCTCACTTCTTATTAAATAATAAAAATATTATTTGTACCCTTCAAAATTTTGTGTGTATTCTGATAAATTTGTTTATCAATATAAGATTTAAGTTATTATTAACACACTCTCATCTCATCTCTTGTTTAAAAATTGTTTGTTTAAAAGTTGTACTTTTGTTTAATAATAATAATATCATCTTATAACTTTATCGTAGTATTATTTAGGTGTTTTTTTAATTTTATCCTTACTTAACTTCAATTTTTTTTGTTATTTAAATATATATCAAAATTAACAATTAAAATCAGTTAATATATTAAAATATAAAATATATGTAATTTAACTCATTTTTAGTATGTATTTTATAATTCAATATGCATTACATTGATGATTGAATATAGTAGTTAATTTTCGTGTACAAATAGAATTTTTATTATTTTTTAACTTGAGGAAAAATATAATCATTTCACAATTAATTATATGTACCCCAAAAGTTGTTTCATTATTGATTAATAATAGGAAAATTTCACTAAAATAATAATATAATTATTCTCTAAAATAATCTTTAATAATTGGCTATTATTGGAGTGCAAATTTGCATATAAAAATCACATTTTATAATTAGAAATCTGGAAATGTGCAACTGTAATTAGCTTGAGAACTGAGATTAGAGTCGACTTTTTCTGGATCTATGTGCCAGCATACATAACCGTCCTTAAGTTTTAATGGTTTTTTTTTTCCCCCGAGAAGAAGAACAAGAAAAAGCAAGCTAAGAAGCTAAATCAAGTTCAGAAGCTAGAAGCAAATCCCTTCCAAGCCGAAGAATTTCAACATAGGTTGCTGCACCTAAAGCTCCCTTCTTTGCAAGCAGGACAGCGACAGAGTTACCCTCTCTAGCAATCAAATCAAATTAATATAATAATAATAATACATATAACACAACTACTCTGCTTATATTAGTGAACCAAGTTAAAATTCTAGATATATATTCTATGCGTGATTCTTTAATGCATATGGTTTGGCGATACACAGGTATGCATTGATGTCTCTTTCTTTCTGGTCTAGATAGATCGATTAATGGACCCTGTCGTATTAAATTCAAAAGCATTCAAATATAGAAATGTATCAATTCGGACAAAGACCATAAGATATTTGTCAATTATCATTTCAAATTATATCCCTTAAAGTAATAGACTTTTTATTTCTCCAAATGTTTTGTTATTGTAAAACGATGTTAGCCGATTATTACTTATTATTAATGATTCAAAAGCAGACTTCAGACAGGGACATTTATGGAAAATGATAAGAAGATATGCAGGGGCCAGGCAGCATGCAGCAGGGCAGACGCACATGCAAATGCAAGAATTGGGTGGCGAAACAATGCTTTTGTTTTCGAAAAGTCATCTGGATTTATTTGTACGGGATGGACGACATGATAATTTGCTCATTTTGTTAGAATCAGTGATGCAAATAATAGCCAGGGATGTTGGGTCCTTAACAAGGACAGAGCTGGTAGTTTGAAATCTAATCTTAATTGATCCCTGCTTTGAGGCCTCAAAGACTCAAAGTTAATTGGAGTGAGGTCAATTTAAAGATTGGAGGATTATCCAGTTGTCGTACATATAAAGGTGAAGGAGAATTGGGGGTTCCACGTCACATATCTCACAGCCTCATACTGCCGTCCTCAGACATTGTCACATGCCGTTATTTGCCAAACGGTGTGTGCAATCTACTAGTAAATGTTGTAAATGGCCCCACTCTGCTTATGAAACAATTATTTTCTAAAATTACAGGCCCCATTTTTGTTAGACTAGAGTATTCCGTGCGTCGCGCGAAATGTTAATTCGATATGCATATTTATTTTAAATTTATTTATGATATTATTTTAAAAAATAAAATATTTAAGATCAATGATAGACATAATATGTCTTATTTTTTACATTTTTCTTTTATAAAACCTAAATTTTTTAAAAAATGTTATTCTTGTTTTCTATAAAAAAAAATTTAAGTTGCTAAATCATTTTGCAATCGTTATATCATAATGTCTTTGACTAACTCATTAAATTAGACAATTATCAATTAACTAACTTATATTTTGATTAAAAACTTAGTCATGTACTTATTAAGTTTAGTAAAAATACAAAAAAAATTAATTAATAATAAAATTTTCTTTCAATTTTTATTTTTATATTTTTTATCATAAATTTAATGGTAGAAAATTTTAATTTAAGATTTAAAAAATTTATTTTTATTCCAAAATATTATTTTATTTTTTATATATTTAATAATTTAATATTTAGAGTTTTGTACGTGGAATAGGAGAGAAAAAGAAGGTGAAAAAAGCATTATATAAATTATTTTTTTAATTAATCTTATGAATCTCGCGCCATGCTAAACTACAACACATTACATGGTCATCCATCTAATGGTGTATTTATGGAATGTGTTAAGGTAATGACACATGTCAATTCATTAAAGAATGAAGAGTTTGTGCCAAGCTTCTAAGTGCTGAACACTTGTCAAGTAGATAGACTATTACTATTCAATCTTTATATAGTACTAGAGTGTTTACCCGCACGATGCGCGAATATTTTGGATTAAATTTTTTATTTATGATGACATTGTAAGTTAGTTTATTTAAAAATCTTGACTTCGTAATTTTTTTATGGTTTTTTTATTGTAGCAAAACGGATAATATTTTTAAAATGTTTTAGAATGATAATGAACCTTTGATTTAATTACTCATTTATTTTCATTTATTTTTATTCTCACAATATTTACAGTGTTGGGTTGATTGTTCGATTGAATATTGAAGTGGCTCATCCCTTATAGCGCGGAAACTTTGCTTTTAAATTTTCAATAATATTATATTTTATTCGCTTTATAATATTTTGATAAAAAAATAAAATGGTATAATTATCTATATAGATTTTATATTCTCATTTGACACTTCAAATCTATTACAGGAAAAAATTTGGCAGTAAAATTATCTTAAAACCACATTTAAGCATAAAAAATGAATTCAAATATGACTCCATATGTTAAAGGTCAAATGACTCTTCACTCTTCACTCAATTTTAACAAATAGATAAATTTTGATATTTTATTGATGGATATCCTTCTAATTTTGATTCAACATAAATCAATTAAAATGTATTCCAATTTTTTATACATTCTATTTCAAAATCAAAGACATATGGAAAAATTGTATATAAAAATAATACAAATATCATTTTACTATTTTAAGAGTGTCTATCAATAGTCACAAAAAATGTGTCATCGATATTGTAAAGCCTTTTTAGCTTATAGGATGACTTAAAGATACATATAATTATCTTCCAAATAACCACAACCACGATGATAAAAAGCCTATGGACATAAACATGAAAAATAACAAATGATTGTACATGTAAAACAAACTGAAAATTTTGAAAATTTTAAAACAATTGAAGTACTACCTCGTCAAATCATCATTATTCTTCTTTTTAATTAGATTGCATACCATGACCTGGTTTTGGTTGTGCTTCTAATAGCTTGGAAGTTTCCTAAAAATTCAATCAGATACCATAATATCAAATTGAAGAAGTAAATCTATTTAAGCAAACACCAATCAATTGAAAGATTCATCATTTTAAACTTGTACAAAGGCCTTAATTTTTTGTGTTAAAGAGCAAGCTCTATATGCGAAACCACCACCACAGCCTAATTTTTGTAGTATTTCCAGCTTATAGTAGGATTTAAAAGGTAAATGTAATTATACTAAACAGTGTTTATATTAAACTATACCAAACAGGATGCTTTGGTGTCACAATGGAGATAAATAAATCTACGTGCTAACCAAATAGAAAATAGGGATAAATTTAACAGAGATATTTGAATTTGAACCATAACCACCAGCACTTGCAAGACAATAATGTACCCCTAAAAAAGAAAATAAAAATTGAAGTAGTATTATGTGCTATAGTATAAGAGATTAATAATTCTTAATTTTTTTGGGACAAAATAAGGATTCATAAATTCTTAATAGCTATTGTCATATACTTTTATAAGAACTTTAGTAACTTTTCAGGACTAATAAACCAACATAGCAATCATTTCAAAAGGAACAAAAAAAATATCACATTTTGTGAAATTGGAAAGAAAAAGGTAATTCAAATATCGAACCTAGTTAAAATAAAATTTACCAATAAAATTGAAGAAGATAATTACTGAAATGATTACATATGAATTAGATAAAGAAATAAAACAGTGAGCATTCAATCATAATTTTTTTTCTCTTCGAATTGAAATTATTAAAAATTCATAATGATAAATTTATTTGGAGCAATGTATGCAACTCAGATTTTGGTTGTCAAAGAGGATTTACATGAAACTAAAAATTCTATTAAACATGAAACAATAAAACCCAACGGTAGCAGCAGTTTTCCACAATTCTTTTATTTCTCATTTCTTTGTATTTTCTGTTTCCAGCATTAATAGTTAAAGCTTAAACCTAAACTATCAATGATCACTACTAAATTAGTCCAAGAAGAGACACTCGCTATTACAAATGCTAAAAAATAGTAAATATAAAGAGACAGAACTTGTTCATACATATTAGAGAGGTAGGGAAAAGATATAAGACTTTCTTTGCATTCAAAATTGAATAATGATAGACTCAACAGTACCACATCTTAACACCCTCAATCCCTCTCTTAGTCGGCGGTCATACTTCAATTGGCAGATCAAAAGTAATGAAATAGCAGCAAAATCAATGTATTTATTTACCAAGATATTTGCTTTTAAAGATTTACCAGTCCATTACATTTTAGCATATTCACAGTAATAATATTCTGTAAAAATAATTGAGAAAAATAGTAAACCAAGTAGGCATTGATCTTTCTATTCAACCTTAGCTTCAATACTTGCTTCATTTTCTTTCTAATTAACTAAAAAATTCATCCTCAAAGTGTTTCTATTCCACTAACAAAATTCATCCTCTTTGTTGTCTAAAATAAAATTTCAAAACCTTTTTTAAACTAAATGATACCAGACCTTATTGATTGTAGAGTTGCTTCCAATTCAAATGATGTGCATGTGTACTACTGTCCTTCTCCAATATTAACTAAATTTATTATCACTAATTTCAAAGTACAAATATTTAAAAGCATTTTCTTACCTCCGAGAATGTGAGCTATTAACCAATTTCAATTTAATTATTTTTAGTTTTTTACCAAAATATTGTTAAAACTTTATAATCATAGCTAGTAAGTAGTAGGTACCTCCAATGTAGGCATCTTAATAGTTGCGTAGTTGCAGCCTTCAGTGAGTTCTGAAATAGCACCATCTTCGAAACAGAGCTTTGTTTCATCTTCCCTCTAGATACCACCATATTAACAATATCCTTTATGAGCTGGTATTTTTCTTTTTAAAAAAATGTTCAAAATTGACAATATCAAAAAAAATGGTCACTGGATGAAGTAACATACTTAATCAGTGTATCAGGGAACTTAGCATGGTGAGCACCACAAATTTACAATTCAACATAAAAGCATATTAATCAATTACCTTAAGATCAACAGCGCAACAAACAATAATGATAGACGAAATTTAATTTTTGTTCCTCTTCATCTCTAATATGACCAAGCTGAGACATTTCTAGTGATTTTGAGAGGAATCATAGTCCTTGAGTTTGAAGCTGTTCACAATTCACAAAAGCACATCAAAAAATAAAAAATTACTTGACAACAACATAGAATGATACAAATAGTGCTTCATCATTATTTTTGTTGATTGCTAGTGTGCAAGACTTCATGCTGATGTATAAGATTATAAATTATAGAAAGGAGTCAAACAGAAAATTGAAATTTATGCCACAACCTTTTAAAAGGACTATATTTGCAATATTCTTCCCTTCTGCAGCACATTTAGCATTCTTGATAAATCATTACTTTTATTATTTCCTTGTACAACTCATTAACAACATTAGCTGAGTTCCTAATTTAGGATAAAAACTATCTAAAAATTTTTTTTGAAGCTTCATTGTCTTAAAAATTTTTAATTTAGAGAGGAAAACGGTAAAAGATTGATAAACACAAAGGATTGTTTAATGACCTTGACGTAATAGTCTTCGAAGACTCTGTCTGCAACTTTTTGGTGACCCCTCGAATGAAAAGCTTTCAAGTTGATTTTCCTAATGCTCAATTCCTCTTAGGTGAGGAGTTGGATTCGTTGATGTTGAACTAATCTCTACAATGACATAAAAAGGATATTTAAATTTCATTTTTAAGCCATTCATAATCACACACAATGTAAATAGAATATATACTGCATATGAAATTAGGATGAACCAGAAATTTTAACCTTCAAATTATACGCAGCAGCAAAAGAGCGTGTCTATTGGTACCCTAAACCAACCCATTTGATTCCAAAGCCATTTACCTGATTCCAAAAGAGTTGTGTTAGTGAAGACTTTCCTTTAATCTGATTTTTGTCTGCATCTTTCTTCAACGCAAAGTTATGCTTCTTTTTCAATACCGCAAAGTCAATTTGTCATGCCAAGAAATGAAGTCAAAATAATCAACTATTTAAAAAGAACAAAGCATGAAAATACAATTGGGTGTGTGACCACTACAGGGTATGCATCAGGAAAAAATTCAACTTTAAATTTAACCTAGTAAAAAGAAGAAACTGTAAGATCTATCAAAGTTCATAAAAATGATGAATCATAAAAAATTACCTCTTGCAGAGACGTAGCACACAACACATCGGAGTATATCAAGAGCAACAATTGTAGCAGTAGGCTTAGCGACTACGTCCTTCAGGTTCGACAACGACGCCAGCAACGTTGGTTTCCGCCTCCCCCTTTGTCTTCCTCCAAGATCTGCAACCCTATCTTCCTATATCTCTATTCTCCAGGCTCTCTCTCCCCTTCCGCTCTCTTCCTCAGAAAACACAGCGACGACCCAGTCCAATCTCACCTCCCTCCGCGAACATTAGCAACGGCGTCACCGGCATTCTTGTCATCTGTTACTGTTCGCATCTTCTTTCTCCTTTGTCTTCTTCAGTGGCGATGGCCGTAGAAACAACGTCCGCGGCCTTCTTCTTCTTCCCGGCGACTCTCTGCCTCTCCTCCTCTCTGTCTCACCCATACCCCTCATCAGATAAAGCTATATGCCGTAGCAACAACGTCCATAGCAAATTAGATCCTATTGCAGCATCGTCAACCGTCACCACCTTCTTCCTCTTCTTCCACGAAGCGCCCTCTCTCTTTCTCTCTCTAGTTTCCTCCATTTGCTTTTTTGCTTTTCTTTCTTCCCATTTTATTTGACGCTATTTTTTTTTATCTCTCCCTTCCATATGCTGTGCCTTTCCTTTTTCTATCTTTTGTATTCTTTCCTTTTTTTTTAATGAAAATATAGAAAGAGAAGAGAAGAGTATCAATGAATCACCCAACATAACCGTCAATTTTAAAATTTGAATTTCAGATGATAGAAAATGAAAGATGAAATCATTTATATTTTATAATATATAAGCTTTGGGGAGTTGTTTTCGGAGTTGATCTAGCTATTAACTTGAACATTACTTATTCGAGTATAGAAGATGATTCGAAGGTGGTGGCTTATCTTTGCACTAAGGACAGGTTCGTCATTGCATGCTACCAATGCTATTTCTACTATAATCTTACACCGGTGTTAGTGGTTTTGATTCCTAGAAGATTCACCATGAGTTCAGAGAAGCAAATAACTGTGCTGATCCTCTGGTAGCTAAGGCCACAACTTATTTTTTGGCTGTCATGTTTTTTATCGTCTTCCTTTTTATATTGCTATTTTTTTTATTGCTGATTCTGCTAGAATGTCCTTCAGCAGAATAGTTCCTGTGTAGTTTTTTTGGGCTTTTGCTCTGTTTCTTATCAAAATATATATATATATATATATATATATATTTAATTTTTTATTTTTAATATTGAGTAAATTTTTAATTTTCAATCTATATCGATCTTTATATTTTTTTAAAAAATAATTATTCAATTTTTAAATTAATAAATTTTTTATTTAATTTTTTTAAATCTAATGATTTAAATTTTAGATTTGAAATTAAAAATTTGAATAGAAAAATTTTCTCCTACTTTTTTATCCATTTAAAAAATAAATTCCATCTCAATTCTCCTAAAACCAAAATTTTGAAATTTCCCCTCAAAAGTAATTTTACATTTATATCCATAGTTGCTTTAAAAATATTATCTTTTCATTTGCTACCCTCCTACCATACGCTGCCACATGTCAAGCTATAGTGAAACAACACTTCTCTCACCAATGGTGCTGCCATTTGTCAATCATATATTCACTTGTATCCCATTATTATATTGTAATAATAAATAGATTATTATTATATTGTAATAGATAGATAATAAATAATAGATTTGAAATTTCTCCTCAAAAGTAATTTTACATTTATATCCATAATTGCTTTAAAAATATTATCTTTCCATTTGCTATCCTCTTACCATACGCTGCCACATGTCAAGCTATAGTGAAACAACACTTCTCTCATCAATGGTGCTGCCACTTGCCAATCATATATTCACTTGTATCCCATTATTATATTGTAATTATATTGTAATAGACTAGAGTATTTACCTCGCGTTGCGCGGAATGTTAAATCAATAACATATCTATGTTTAATTTTTTTTTACGATATTATCAGAAGAAATAAAATATTTAAGGTTAGTGATAGAATTGTTACGTCTTTTTTTTATATATTTACCTTTTACAAAACCTAAATTGAAAAAAATATTGTTCCTTCTTTCTATAATTAAGTTGTTAAATTATTTTGTAATTACTATATCATAATATCTTTGGGTCAATTCTTCCACAAAATTTATCCATTAATAACAACTTAAAACTCCATATAGACCCCATTTATGAATATTCTTTGCAAATCATTTATAAAATTGGTGGTTGACCTGGATTTAATAAATCAACAGCATGATCCTGGTGATCAACTTCATAGAAAGAAACGGATATAGACTTCCCATTTTTCCCAGCCAAGGAGATGAACTCCACGATAGCAAGCACTGTCAGACCCGATTTCTCAACAGAACCCTTGAAAAACATAGAAATGATTAGCATACATACATACATAATTCTAATACAAAAACTAACATTCAAAATTGTTCCCAAATACACAAAGAAAAGCACAAAGAATAACTGTAGCATGATCAATTGAGTCAAACCTGAATTAGGTGAGTCTTACCAAATTTTACTTGAAAAGCAACTTTTAAAAAAATTCAAACAAAAACCCAACTGCCAAAAAATTGAAAAAATTCCAAAAATATGTAAGAATTTAAGGCACCCATGTTAACATGGAGAACTTCAAAAAGGTTCAAGTTTTGGAATTTCGTAAAAACACCTAGATAAAAATTAAGTATCAAATCAACCTTAGTTCAAAATTTCTGTTTGATTTAAAATTTTCCAAGCTTAGCGATTTTGAAAGCTTTTTTTATGAATGTTACTTGTTACTGGGTAAGAGCCCTATGCGCGACAGAGCTCCGGCCGCTGCAAGCTGTGTAATATATAGGGTTTAGGGATTATATTGTCTTGTGGATCTATGGGTTGACTTTTACTTATCATATATTCAAAATGGAAAATGAAAAATACAAATAATTAATATTTTTTTAAACAATAAATCAATAACAAATCAGTTCTATAAAAAAAATATTTAAAATATTAAAAATAGAATATTATGTACTACATAATTAAAAATTTTTAAAAATTAAATATAAATATAATTTTATAAATAATTTTGTAAAACAGAACATTTAAATTTAAAAAAATAAAATATTTAATTTAAATTATAGCTGAATTTTTATTGATTACACATTCAAAATCCGTGATAGTTGCCATTCATTTGCGGATTTGCCTTTTCGGATTGCTACCATCCAACATCACCAATACTCTTTTCAGGATTTTTTACCAATGTGGCTAGTCATGAATCATCATTAAAAAAAAAAACTAATAATAAAAGAATTATTCTAGTGTGGTTATTAACGTAGTTATTTATTTTATTCCAGTTTATTTCTTGCTAATACTAGAAAAGAGAAATCACCTTGAATGTTAGTGAAGATATAATTGAACAAAATAATTGTGATTAAAGGTTCTATTCCATTTAATTTCCATCCTAATTCCTTTATTAACAGTAAAGGTTACTGTGACCTATTATTGTGGTCATTATTAATTTCAATAATAGTTGTAAGATAATAAAAAATTGACTCAAATGGCCTAAAATTACTTTATTCATTATTAATTAATTATTGCTGAAATAAATTGTATAATTTTAAATGTGATGTAGAATACATAAGATGATAAGAATATAAATATTAAATAAAATAAAATAAATTTGATTATTCTCTCTGTAGTATTATCTTATAATTTTAAAGTGTATTTTTGGATACTATTTTATTATATTGAGGTGTTATTATCGAATTGATTGAGCATAATCACAAATGAGATGCTCAAAGAAAGAATAAGGTTTTTTTTTTTTTGGATTACAAAGGGGCCAGCAATAAAACTAAACAAGACGGACTCTACGAGGCATGGCTGCCCCTTGTTCATCAGCAATCAAGGGATTAGTTAATCCTGAGGGAGGAGAATTCCACAGATGGGTGGTTTCAGCAAGATTAAAGCTATGATTAGCCAACCAATCGGCTGATCTATTGGCATCCTTGTAAATATGTTGGATCTTAACCGACCAGTCTCTAATTAAGCAGATCAAAAATTCTGTGGTAGAGGATGATATTACTACTATTTTTAGCATTCGAATTGCTGAGACTATCCACAAGTGATTTATAATCAATTTCCAGACACAACCTTCTAAAACCCACAGTCCATGCTATGTCCAAGGCCAAGTAGACACCCCATAACTCAGCTATGAAAGCAGAGCACGATCCTAAATTTCTAAAAAAGCCCATAATCTATTCACCTTGACAGTTTCTGAAAAGATCTCCACATCCCGCTTTGCTGATGTTGCTTTGTAGGCACCATCGGTATTCACTTTTACCCAATTTCGGAGAGGAGGCGTCCAACTAACGTTGATTTGTTGGTAATGAGATAATCCTGTGTTTCGATTAATTAGGTTAAAAGCTTTCTGGACATCTCTGACATAAATCCCAAATCAAGGAATGAGCGTTTTGGGGGCGGACCTTGCCTATATTATGAACCTCCAAATTTCGCCATCCCCACAGTTTCCAACAAGCAATAGGGAAGATGGTAATCCAGTTAACATTTGAGTTCATTCCCCAATTATCTGAGAGACCCTTCTCAATCCATTCATTACTGTTATCAGCCCAAAACTATGAGAACTTATCAGTATTCACTAGTCTCTTCCAAACTTCCTTTGCAGCATGACAGTCTCTGAGAACATGAGTAACATCCTCAAATTGATTATTGCAAAGATGGCAGTAGGGAGAGCTTCCGAACCAGCGATGTCTTTTCTCATTGGTGAGCACTCTCCTATGAGCAGCCTGCTACATAAAGATTTTAATTCTCTGGGGTCCTTTCCACCGCCATATTTTCCTCCAAATACCTTCCGAGCTAGGAAGGTCATGAGATAGAAATTTATAGGCTGACTTAACTGAAAATCTCCCATCAGAAGTATGCTTCCAAGCTAAAGTGTCAGGGGGATCCGAAGGTCTTGGTGCAGGAGTCGCCAATATCTTAAGAACTGTTTCCTCAGCGATACAACTTCTAAGAGCCTGAGAGTTCCATTCCCCATCCTCCATGATAAAATCTTTGACTAAGGTGTTATCATCCAAATTATCAGCATTCGGAAGCTTATAGTTTAGGAGATTTCCTTCAATCTGAAGCCAATTATCTTTCCAAAAATGGGTAGTTTCTCCATTACCAATTCTGTGTATAGTGCTATCTTCAATGAAGTGTCAGAGATGGGAAAATTTTCTCAAATAAAATAATTAAAATGTTTATTTCCCAAAACAAATGATAAAGACTTTATTTAAAGGAATTCAACTTTTTTTTTGTATTTTACACGAAGTTCGCCCTAAGTTACGATGGTTTTAGTGAAAAAACCAAGTTCTTAGCTAGTCACGGCGAATTAGGGTGAATTTTGGCAAAACTTGCTGCAAGTTCGCCTTAACATGTGGCGAACTTCGTGCAATCATAAAAACCGCTGCAAGTTGCGGCGAACTTAGAGCCTATATATACCCCACCTCTAAATATTTTATTCCCATCACTTTCACTCCTTCCCTTCATATCCGGCGCCCACCAGGTATGTCACACTCTCTCTTTTGTTTTTTATTTTATTTTATTTACTTTGTTATTTTATTAATTTATTAGGTTTTGATATAGTTTAGAAATATTGGTATTAGTTTAGGATCTTTTAATTAGAATAATGTTGGTATTAGTTTTAGTTTAGGGTTTTTTTATTAGAGTAATATTAGCATTAAAAAATTGATTTAATTTAAGTTAGATTAATGCTAAGTTGGTTGATTAGTATTATAGTTTGGAATTTTTTATTAGAATAATTCTAATATTAGTATTAGTATTATTAGTAGTTTATTTATTTATTTAGTTATTTGTTTATTTATTTAGCATTAGTTTAATTAATTAGATGTATAAGATGACTTTAATTTAATTAGGATGTCAAATGTTATATTTATAAGCTAACTTAGATGTTAACTTAAATATTAATTTAATTAGGTTGTTAATTAACGATAGTTTTGGCCCCAAATTTGATTAGGTGTGAAAGATTTTGTGTGATAGTATTTTTTTCTCTAGTTATGAGTTATTTATTTAATTTTAATTATGTTATGCAATATATTTGTGCAGTTAATTATTTATTCAACGAGAAACTGGCATTTTGTTGTGGTTAGATGGAGTTACAGAGAGGCTATGAGAACACGTTGTGTAGGTCGGATGCGACGGGCCACATTGCAGCAAGAATTGCGCACATGGTATGTAAAAATTCTGATGGTTTATGCATTAAACTTGTATCGGCGTCTGAGCATAGAGATGTAATTCATTTTGTTTCACTGTTTATACAGGAACCTAGGGTTATACGCACTAGGCGCAGCATATTGGTGCGCCCCGATGAACGCATCCTGGACTTGCTCTGATTAGCAGGGTTTCAGCACGTCGCCCACCCGGTTGAGTGGGAGCACGATTGGTCCTTGGTCTCTGCCTTGATTGAGCGGTGGAGACCAGAATCGCACTCCTTCCATTTGCCATGCGGAGAGATGAGCATCACGCTGCAAGACGTGGCATACCAGTTAGGGCTGCGTATTGATGGAGAGCCCGTTAGTGGATGCATCAGCGGATGGTCTGAGCATTACAATGAACAGACAATTGAAGATATATGCCTTGATATTTTGGGGCATGTTCCGACTGAGAGGGATCGGCAAAAAGGCAAGTGGAACGTCCATCTTAGTCGGTTTGAGCAGACAGTCTGTTGCGATCTGGGGGACGATCCTACACCTCAGGAGTTGTAGCAGTACACACGAGGTTACATCATGCTGATCATCGGGGGATTTCTGTTTCCGGATGCATCTGACTCCCGAGTGCATTTGAGGTGGTTACCACTTTTGGCAGATTT
>JASCZI010181500.1:48727-64489 GCA_036250425.1 Stylosanthes scabra
AATCACTAATCTTGCCCATGAGAACAGCTGCATTAAAACCCGAGTCAGGTTTGCTTCTTTATGGTCTATAATACATTAAATTTGGTTCTCAGTGATTATGTGTCATGATTACATGGAATTGTTATGCAGGATGGAAGGTGGAATTCCGCCCCTTGTTCATTTGCTTGAATTTGCAGACACAAAGGTGCAGAGAGCAGCTGCTGGTGCATTGCGAACCCTTGCTTTTAAAAATGATGAAAATAAAAACCAGGTTGGTCATCTATGGCCCTATGCTGAAAGTTGGCAATTTTGATTGATTGAAATGTCATATGGATAAGTAACAGAACTTCATGACTTGCCAGATTGTTGAATGCAATGCTTTACCAACTCTGATTCTGATGCTTCGTGCTGAAGATGCAGCTATTCATTACGAAGCGGTATTGCCATTGCAACCATAATTGCTCGATTTTTTAAACATATTGCGCAATGTTAACATTGGCACTTCACTTACTGTTGGCATGCAATGAATTTTGTTGTGTTACAGGTTGGTGTGATTGGAAATCTGGTCCATTCCTCCCCCAATATCAAGAGAGAAGTTCTTCTTGCTGGGGCTTTGCAACCCGTTATTGGTTTGCTTAGGTATATTCTCAGCTTGGACCCCAGCAAGCTACTATCCCCCCTCTGCCCCAATCCTCTACTGGTTTTCATATTAATAGGACATATTGTTGAAAAGAATGTCTTTATTAATCAGCTCTCATATTTGTATTATGTAACAGTTCTTGTTGCTCTGAGAGTCAAAGGGAAGCTGCCTTGTTGCTTGGGCAGTTTGCTGCAACTGATTCAGATTGCAAGGTATATGAAAAGTTAACTGTATGTACGTGTCCTTCCCTAAGGATGATAAAAAATGAGGGTGGAAATTACAACAAACCTAACACCTTTTATACTTGTTGACGGGATAGTAGAGAGGATTACAAAGGATAGGAATTTTGAACTTGTTTGTTTGGGTTTCTCTGTAATACTTAATTCTTTGTTAAATAAGGATTTGATTTTTCTAATTTTATTGTATAGGGTACATGTTAGCTTCTGTTTCAATGCACCAAATATTACATCTCCATTCTTAAATCCTGCCCTCTTTTAACTTGAGTTTTGTAGGTTCACATTGTACAGAGGGGTGCTGTTCGACCTCTGATAGAGATGCTTCATTCCCCTGATGTGCAACTAAGAGAAATGTCTGCTTTTGCATTGGGGAGATTGGCCCAGGTTATTTTCCCTTTTTGCTACCATGTGTTATAGTAAACTTGGTCAGCTTGTCTCCTGCATATGAATGGAACTTTTTTCTCCCTTTCCTATTCTCTGTTTGTCTCTTTATAATATAGTTTCTGAACATTTATACATATCTTATGTTATTGTTAATTCTTTTAGTGGCCTTAGAACTAAATACTAATAGTGAAGTAATCTTGTGTTATATTAAATATTAAACCTTTTTAGATACAAGTTTTCTACTCTATTTCTATATGTGAATGATTGGTTGGTTATTTTCAGCACCACAACATTTTCTTTGCAATGAAAAAGCTTAATATTAAATTTCAGGACACACATAACCAAGCTGGTATTGCTCACAATGGTGGCTTAATCCCTTTACTGAAGCTCCTTGATTCGAAGAATGGGTCTTTGCAACATAATGCAGCTTTTGCTCTTTATGGCCTTGCAGATAATGAGGTGAGATATAGATGTAAAATTTTAAATGGTTAAAATATAAAAGTAATAAAGGTAAGTAATACTTGTAAAATTCTGATAATCAGGGTCTATTAATGTTTTCACTTGTGTTAGAAATTGTTATTTCAATCTAAAGTTTATTAACTATTTTTTTCATTTGTTATTTTACTTTGTTTATAGGATAATGTGTCAGATTTTATTAGGGTGGGCGGAATTCAGAGATTGCAGGATGGAGAATTCATTGTTCAAGTAAGTTTGCCTCTGTAATGCCTTGACATTAGTTTTGATATCAATTTATGGCAGTTTGGTTTTTATTGGATACAAATTAGATATGTCGTGTGATTGGATATGAATTATAAATTCTTCATGAACTGGAAAATAGAAGTTTGATCATGGTGTATGTTGATCTATATGGAATTGGTTTCTATTGCAGGCAACTAAAGATTGTGTTGCAAAGACATTGAAAAGATTAGAAGAGAAGATACATGGTCGTGTAAGCAAAAGTTCACTTAGACATGATAATTTAAACAGTTTTTGGTAGTAATAACATGGAAATGAGGAGTACTACTACTGTATCAAATTAATGGAACCTCAAGTGCTATACAATTACTGAGCCTTATCCCATATGTTCTATCTTTTATTCCAATTTCTAATCTGTAATGTTAATCCCTGTAGGTGTTGAACCATTTGCTATATCTCATGCGAGTTTCGGAGAAGGCCTTCCAGAGAAGAGTAGCTTTGGCTCTTGCTCATCTTTGTGCAGCAGATGATCAGAAAAAAATATTTATCGATCACCATGGTATGTTTCATCTCAACCAAATCCTTTTCCAGTAGCTTGACGTATATTATTAGTTGTATAAAATCTGTTTGGCGGGTCCATCGTTTCTTGTTATTTGAAGCCAAGCGTGTGCACTGCAGGTCTTGAGTTGCTTATTGGGCTGCTTGGCTCATCCAGCCCTAAGCAGCAACTTGAGGGGGCTGTTGCTTTGTATAAGGTGGCTAACAAAGCTATGACTCTGTCTCCTGTAGATGCTGCCCCTCCTTCTCCAACACCCCAGGTAGGCTTATATAGAATTCATTTTCCACAGTCTTTGTAATCACACTGCTTAGAATAAAAGATTTTTTTTCCCCTAGTATTTTAGCTTCTAAACCCTTTGTTTTTATTGAGGTGGAGGGCATTTATTAGATTTCACTTGAGGTTGAAATTTTTAATAGATGTTTTTTTGTGTTGGACTTTTTATTCTTGAAGTATAAAAGATGATTTGAATACCTTAGTGATGGGGTCTAGTTATAACTTAGAACCTTGGTCCACATCTATCGCCTCTCTTTCTTGTCTAAACGATTTAGAATAAGATGTTTCTAGAAGTTGGAATCTCTAAGATTGTACTCTTTTTTCTTCCCTTTTCAGGTCTATTTAGGAGAGCAATATGTCAACAATTCTACCTTGTCTGACGTAACATTTTTGGTTGAAGGTTGATGCTTTTCATCCATACTGTATCTTTCTTGAAACTATTGAATGAAAAGTAGCTTAATGGAAATGTGGTGCTGTAGATTCATTGGTATTTGTAGTTAACTGGTACTTTCATACTTAACTGCAGGCAAACGGTTTTATGCTCATAGAATCTGCCTGCTTGCATCTTCAGATGCTTTTCGTGCAATGTTCGATGGTGGTTACAGGGTGAGTTTATAATGATCTCTACTATCATGTCATGTATCTTTTCCTTCCCCAGCTCTGGATTCTACTCCCACTATATAAAGAAACCAAAATCATGTGCTTTTTCTCAGCATCACAATTTGTTGTCGATGAAAAGAAAACTCCGTTATTGACCCACATGATTTTCATGAGACTTCTGTTTTCATATTAAAATTAGTTGAAAACTTTAACTGGAGATTTGGCTGTTGAATTGAATGGCAAAGCCTATCTTTTAGCAGGAAATTAAGTACATGACATGCAAATGTTTTATTTTGTGACAGGAGAAGGATGCAAGAGACATTGAGATTCCAAATATTAGATGGGAGGTCTTTGAACTGATGATGAGGTTGAAGATATTCTTCTTTCTGTGCTTATTGAAAGCCATGATGTTTATGTAGTGTTTAAGACTTAAATCTCAATTGTTTAATTTTGGTTCAGATTTATATATACTGGTTCAGTTGATGTCACCCTTGAGATTGCCCAAGATCTACTCCGAGCGGCTGATCAGTATCTTTTAGAGGGACTTAAGAGACATTGTGAATACACAATTGCACAGGTCAGATTTGATATCTATAGTTGGATTTGTTACACATATCTAGTGTACTGCACTATAACGTAACTATTATTCCACTGGAAGGTAGGTTTCTCTTGACCTTTTTTTTTGGTCTCAGGATATATCACTAGAGAACGTGTCAAGTATGTATGAACATTCAGAAGCTTTTAATGCTATATCATTAAGGCACGCATGCATCCTTTTTATCCTGGAGCAATTTGATAAACTGAGTGCAAGACCAGGGTATTTACTTAACTCCTTCCAATCCTTTGCTTTTATTTCTTTTTATTTTTAATATATTTCTTCCTCTCAGTTGTAGACACTTGTAATAAACCAATAAATAGTTTTAATATTAAACATATGTGTGTGTGTGTGTGTGTTAAGAATCATGTTTGAGATTTCTAGGTTCTATGTAGGCTTTGATTGTAAAATCTAGAACTTCTGCAGAAATAAGCCGGTTAAGTGTTGGCTGGTCAATTATCACCATGGGTGTCCGGAACCTAGTTGCTGTCATATTCTTTGTCCATAAAAATTGGAAAAACTGCTGCCATGTACTTCAATGATAATATTCATTGATATTCGCATTTACTATCGTGTTTTATATGCATTAATTCTTGAGATTCTTAAATTTCTGTTTGCACCAACTATTTGCAGACACACACTTCTGATTCAGCGAATAACTCCAGAGATCCGGAATTACTTTGCTAAAGCTCTTACCAAGACCAATTCCAACAGCCAGCTGTAGTATGTGTTGTTCTACTATTGACATCTAACCGATTGTAATGTACAGAATGTGGTAGATGTTCTTCTTTTAGTTGAAACCAGCAAAAGTGGTCTCCCATTTTTCATTGCAGCGTGGCTTAGAGAAATATCCGCGGTCCATGTTCGTTCTGATGTAGTGTAAGTCCCTGTTGTTTGTAACGTCATTGCTATAGATGTAGCAGATATGACCTTCACGAACATTGTATTTTCTCGTGCAATATTGTGATGGTTATGGCTTTGATATAGTTCTCTTTCCCCATTGATTTTGCGTTACGATTGTTATCACTGTAGGTTTGCCCAAGCACTTGATGTATATATAGCATTTAGTTAGTTGTCTCTTGTCTGCAAGAGGTTGTGCGGGTTGGTAAGACTTGCATCGTGCCAAGTCATTAAATGTTGTCCTTGTACTTGGTAAGTTGGATATGTTGTATATGTAGGAAATACTGTTAGAAGATAGACTCAGAGAGAAAAGATTGATTGCTTGGAATGGAAGCAACAGGCTTAGCTTTGTTCATTGAGCTTTCAACTATTTATAAAACAAACTGTTATAACTATGCATCCTAACTCTAACACAAAACTAACTTCTCCACTAACTGCCTCACTAAGTCCCTTTATACATCTACTTAATAAATGCAATTAAGTGAATAATTCAGCTCACATTGAATAAAATTAGTGTTCAATTATGGAGGTAATTTTTTTCAGCTAATATTTTTTAAATTATTTTAAGTTGTAAATTCTAAATAATAATTCTTCCCTCTTAAACTTTAAGTTTTAAATCTTAATTTTTTTTAAAAAAAATGAGAAATCTGACTGCAGCCAGACCAAGGGGAAATCCGGCGAGTTATATACATATATGAAAGTGCTGCTGATTTTTTTCTTTGGCGGCGACTTAATAAAAATTTGGCTTAGGATTTCTCGATGATGGCATGTTGCTTCCCCTTGGATTTATTGAAAATTATGGATTCTAATCGCTGAAGTAGTTTGCTGTCACAACTCACAAGGAGAAACATATATTTGTCCTCACTCCTCATTTGATGCTTTAAGCATACATGAACCATACAAACAACAAATATTAGAATTTAGAAACATTCCCCCATCTACCGTCAATATTTGTTTGACAATCACTTCAATTTCATTGTGTGTCTGAAACATGGATTCATCTACGGCCACCAAGAGCAGAGAGATAGCCGCAGAGATTCCAACTGTGGTGAGGGTGTACAAGGATGGCAGTGTGGAACGCCTTAGAGAATCCTCGTTTGTGCCACCCTCCCTTGACCATCCACAACTTACTGTCTCCTCCAAAGACACACTCATGTCACACCAACCCTCCATCTCTGCTCGCCTTTACCTTCCCAACCCCACTCCCAACAAGAAGCTCCCCATCTTGCTCTACTTCCATGGCGGTGGATTCTTATTTGAATCCGCTTTCTCCCAAGCCTACCACTCCCACTTCAACTGCTTTGTCTCCCAAGTTGATGTCCTAGTTGTCTCTGTTGAATACAGGCTCGCACCAGAACACCCTCTCCCAGCAGCATATCATGACTGTTGGGCTTCTCTCCAATGGCTTGCCAATCATTATTCCTCCCCAAACCCAACCAACATGGACCCATGGCTGATCAACCACGGTGACTTCAGCAGAGTTTTCCTAGGCGGTGATAGCGCTGGCGGTAACATCGTTCACAACATACTTATGCGTGCTGGCACTGAGACACTACCTGGTTCTGTCAAAGTGTTGGGTGCTTTTCTTTCCCATCCATTCTTCTATGGTTCACAACCAATCGGTTCAGAACAGGCTATTATTGCCACCCCAGACTACATGCTTAAGGTTTGGAACTTGGCCTACCCTGGTGCCCCTGGTGGGATTGATTGCCCAATGATCAATCCAATGGCTGATGGGGCACCCTGCTTGGCTGGAATTGGATGCTCTAAGCTGCTCATCCGTGTTGCTGGCAAAGACAAGTTAAGGGACAGAGGCCTTTCGTACTACGATTCTGTCAAGAATAGTGGCTGGCTTGGAGAATTGGATCTTTATGAGGAGACTCAAGAAGATCATGTTTATCATATCAACAATCCTCAATCTCACACTGCCCACAATTTCATCAAACGCTTGGCCTCTTTCCTTCTTGGATAGAATATAGATCATCCAGTTGTATTATTGAAACTTTATTATTATTACTAAAATAAAGATAATTATATTGGCGCAGGAAAATCAGCCACGTTGAAATATAAAATACATACTAAAAATTGAGTTAAACTACTCTTTGTTTCATTGTTTAAGAAAATCAGCAACTTGCTTGATCAATCTCTTGCCTTTGTCAGTGTGGGGATGGAACATGTAATAAACATGTTGTTCTCCCTTCTCTTCGAACAATTGCACTTGCCCTTTCCAGCCACTGCCCCTGACGGCCTCATAATACAAAACTGCTCTATCCCTAAACAATTGATCATCGCCGGCAACCGAAATGAACATCTTGGAACAACCAAGGTTAGCCAAGCTGGGTGCACCAGGAGCCATTGGATTCACCATGGGGTTATCGATCCCTCCAGGTGCATCAGGGTACACAACACCCCATGCCATGTACGGCAAGGTTTGCTCGAACCCTTCAACAGGTTCCGACCCAATTGGCTTCGAACCACAAAAGTAAGGGTGGTTCATAAACGCGCCATGGACTTTGACACCATTCGGTAAAGGCTCAACCCCCGCACGCATGGCAACGTTGTGGACAAGGTTGCCACCGCTGCTATCACCCCCTATGAAGACCTTGTTGAAATCCCCATGGTTGATGAACCACGGCTCACTGATAATGTGGCTGTTTTGGCTGGCATTGGCATTGGCATGAGATGCAGCCCATTTAAGACCAGCCCAACAATCATCGTATGCTGCTGGGAGATAATGCTCGGGGGCCTTTCTGTGTTCAACGGAGACAATTAGAACATTTGCTTGAGATGCTACGAGGTTGCAATACTCATGGTGATGTTCTGCAAAGGCTGATTCACCGCATAAGGCGCCGCCATGAAAGTAGACCAAGACGGGGAGTTTTTTATCAGTGGCATTCAGTTTGGGAAGGTAGAGTCGAGCAGCGAGGAGAGGGTTAATGGAGAAGACAATGTCTTTGGAGGAGACAGCGGTTGCAGGGTCATTGAGTGATGGTGGAGCCCTCGGCATGTTTCTAAGGCGTTCTACTGTGCCATCGTTGTAGACATTTATGAAGGTTGGGATTTGTAAAACTATCTGCTTCATGCTGTTACTGTAACTGTTGGTGTTGCTGCCTTCTGTGGACTCCATTTCAAATTAAGTCACTGTAATTACAATGTCACTGCTCAAGAGGTATATATAGGTTGATGATTATGTTCAATCTTCTGAATTGTTATACAGATTGAGATGACTCATTGTGATCTTCTTATACTCAATGAATAGTTATTATTATAGGTAATAGAAGGATCTGGTGAACAGAAAATTAAATCCAATACATTATTCATTCTGAAAACGTGGTGATCTGTTTTTAGACGGTAGAATATCTGTTCATGTATCCTATGAATAAATTCAAGCTATTTAATTTGGTGCATGTACCTTCTCTATTCAAATCTTTTTAAGCTTTTCTTCAATTCCCTTTTGTTATCCTTTTGCTTGATTTCTTTCCTTAATGAGGCAGATACCATCTTCCCTATTAACTTAATGGAAAGTCGCACTAATTTTGCTATATTCATTTGATAACAAGGAATCGGAAATAATAATTAGTCAATTTTAATAATTAATGAACAAAATTTTTTTTCCTTTAGGTTATTATTTATGATAGGTCGCTAACGCTTATAATTTTTTTTTCACAACTTAGTCGCGAATATTAGTCATTATAATTTATTAGAATTTTATTGGTCTTGCTAATACGGGTTAATTTGGAGCTAACTCAAATTGATGTAAAGATTGCGTTTCTACACAATGATTTAAATGAAGAAATCTATATGAATTAGAGATTTGGTAAACAAGATGAAGAAATCACTTTATAGTTTGAAGCAGTCGCCAAGACAATGATATAAGCGATTTGATAAATTCATTTTAGACTAGAAGTACACAAGAAATAAGTAGGATGATTATGTATGTTTTTATAAGCTACAAGATATATAGGTCCTACATCTATTTACTTTTGTACCTTAATGATATATATGCTGATAGCAGTAAAGAGCCTAGCAGAAATAGAGAAGTTAAAGGCTCGGTTGAAACAAGAAGTTGAGACGAAGGATTTGGGAGAAACCAGAAAAATTTTCGTCATGGAAAAAAGTAGAAGTAGATCAAGAGACGAGCTTTGTCCGACTCAGAAGCAATGTTTGAAAAAAGTGCTACAAAATTTTAGTATAAGTGAAGATACAAACCTTGTAGACACTGTATTTGCTCCTCATTTCAAAACTCAGTAGCCAGTTATATTCGTAGAATGATCGATGAAGAGCAAGAATATATGGCTAATGTCCCTTATACAAATGCAGTTGGTATCTCGATGACTCGATGTATGCGATGATATGTACGAGGCCTGATATATCTCAGGCAATTAGAGTTGCTAGCATAGGGAAAAGTTCATTTAGCAGATATATGCATATTCTTGGAAAAGGTCATTGGCAAGTTGCCAAATGAACTTTGAAGTATGTTCAAAATACTGTAAATGTTGGTTTAGTATTTGAGCAGAATGGTTCTCTTGGTCAAAGCATAGTTGGATATTATGATTTCGACTATGCAGAAGATTTAGATAAGCGAAGATTGGCGACTAGATACTTGTTCACTTTAGCAAAAGCACTAGTTAGTTGGAAGTCTATTTTGCAGTCAACAGTGCCTTTGTCAACGATGTATGCAGAGTATACGGCGGTGACAAAAGTTGTAAAAGAAGTGATTTAACTTCAAGGTTTGCTTTGAGACTTGGGAGTTAAGCAAACACATGTAGAGTTGTTTTGTGACAGCTAGAGCGCTATTCATTTAGCAAAGAACCAAATTTATCATCATGAAAAACAAAGCACATATAATGTTCGCTATCACTTCGTGCCAGAGATTTTAAAAGAAAAGGAGATACTGCTCCAGTTTCCAAAAGATATATACTTCAAAATATCCTGTAGACATGATGACTAAGGTGATGATGTCAATCAAATTTAAATATTATTTAAACTTCATCAACATCCTACACGTATAATTTAATTTGAGTTAGCACTTAATACTATTGTTTGTTTGATAAGGTCTCTAAATATGTGTCAATGTGGAGATTTATGGCGATTGTGACACATATTATGCCCAACATATCAACCATAACATGTAGAGGATGGAAGTTCAGCCCCTTATAGAAGGACTTATGTTTTTAAGTTTTTATTCATCTCAAAATTTGTAATCCTTTTCACATATTCACGTATTAAAGAGATCAATTATAATAGTACCGTTGATTGAAGACATAGACAAGACTTCGCCGAGCGTATAAATTAGTAGGATTTTTGGTAACCCCGTCTAAGGATGTCAGATAGAATAATGCTACGGAATCAACATTAGAGGATTAATAGGAAGTCAATAAGTATAATTAGGGAAATGTTGTGTAATAAAAGAGAAAAAAGAAAAGAAGAAAAAATAGTATTGATTTGATATTATCTCGTCAATATATCAAGACTTTCTCTATTGGATATTCCATGAGACGTGTCTGTATAAAACTCATTGAATTCTATCAAATTCATAGAATTTTGTACTGTATTGAAATTTATCCAAGTTTCCGCTACACCTGCAACACATATTAATATCTTAGAAACTTTATTATTACTAAAATAATTAAAAGACGGCAAACTTGATTAGTTTTGTTTCATTGTGTAAGAAAATGAGCAACATGCTTGATCAATCTCTTGCCTTTGTCAGTGTGGGGATGGAACATGTAATAAACATGTTGCTCTCCTTTCTCTTCGAACAATTGCACTTGCCCTTTCCAGCCACTGCCCCTGACGGCCTCGTAATACAAAACTGCCCTGTCCCTAAGCATTTGATCATCGCCGGCAACCGAAATGAACATCTTGGAGCAACCAAGGTTAGCCAAGCTTGGTGCCCCAGGAGCCATTGGATTTATCATGGGGTTATCGATCCCACCAGGTGCATCAGGGTACACAATACCCCATATTATGTACGTCAAGCTTTGCTCGAACCCTTCAATCGGTTCCGATCCAACCGGCTTCGAACCACAAAAGTAAGGGTGGTTCATATACGCGCCATGGAGTTTGACACCATTGGGTAAAGGCTCAACCCCGGCACGCATGGCAACGTTGTGGACAAGGTTGCCACCGCTGCTGTCACCCCCTATGAAGACCTTCCTGAAATCCCCATGGTTGATCAGCCATGGCTCAATGATAACATTGCTGTTTCGGGTGGCATTGGCATTGGCATTGGCATGAGATGCGGCCCATCTGAGACCAGCCCAACAATCATCGTACGCTGCTGGGAGATAATGTTCCGGTGCCTTTCTGTGTTCAACGGATACAATTAGAACATTTGCTTGAGATGCTACGAGGTTGCAATACTCATGGTGATGTTCTGCAAAGGCTGATTCACCACATAAGGCGCCGCCATGAAAGTAGATCAAGACGGGGAGTTTTTTATCAGTGGCATTCAGTTTGGGAAGTTAGAGTCGAGCAGCGAGGAGAGGGTTAATGGAGAAGACAATGTCTTTGGAGGAGACAGCGGTTGCAGGGTCATTGAGTGATGGTGGAGCCCTCGGCATGTTTCTAAGGCGTTCTACTGTGCCATCATTGTAGACATGTAAGAAGGTTGGGATTTGTAAAACTATCTGCTTCATGCTGTTACTATAACTGTTGGTGTTGGTGTCTTCTTGGACTCCATCTCAAACTAAGTCACTACAATCACAATGTCACTGCTTAATAAGAGCTATATATAGGTGATGATACGTTGATGATTTTGTTCAGTCTTCTGAATCGTTATACAGATTGAGATGACTCATTATTGTGATCTTCTTATATTCAATGAATAGTTATTATATATAGTTAATAGAAGGATCTGGTGAACATAAAATGAAATCAAATATATTCCTTCTGAAAACGTGGTAATGTGTTTTTAGACGGTAGAATATCTGCTGATGTATCCTCTGAATAAATTGAAGTTATTTACTTTGGCAACAATTCTATCTGTATCCTCTTATTTGTGTGCAAATCACATAACTCCTTAATTTAGTACCAATACCTTCTCTATTCAAATCTTTTTATGCTTTTCTTGTCTTCTAATTTTGCTTGATTTTTTTTTTCTTAATGAAGCAGATACCATCTTCCCTGTTAACTTAATGGAAAGTCGCCCTAATTGTTCTATAATCATCATTTGATAAGAAGGAATAGCAAATAAATCAATAATAATAGTGATCAATTTTAATAAAGAGAAAATCTTGGGAGCTAACATTTGGAGATAATAGGAAGTCAATATTATTTTTTATTTTTTTCTCCCTTCTCTTTTACCACTCGTTATTTCCCTAATTACATTTATTGGCTTCCTATTGGTACCCTAAGATTGTTACCTAGCATTACTCTTTAATAATTAACTAACAAATATTTTTTTTTTCTTTAGGTTCTTAACTTCTTATTTATGATAATTTATTCTAGAAAAAAGTCCCGAGAACAGCATATTTTATTTTATTTACTCCAGTAGTCTTTTTAACAAATCCATGTATTTTGTTGGTATATTTAAATTTTTTTACATTAGAATTTTATAGTATTTGATCTAAAATAATTTTTAAATTATAAAAGTTCATGTAGCATTAATGAATTTTATCTTTTGTATTAGTAAGATAAATGAAACAGAAATTGTAAGAATGCAAATTAATTAAATAATTAATAAAGATAATTTTGTATACCAAATAAACACTAATGTGATTGGAAATGTCTAACAAAAAATTAATGTATAGGTATAATATATTGTTAGTAGATTTTGATGGACAATCTTTTTTTTTTATGGTTAAGCAGGCAGGACCAACAAAATATTTTGAAGTTTGTCCCATACCATGGCTGCTAGGCGCTAGCTATAGCCTTGCAGTTGCAGATAACTTTGTTTTTCGAAGGATAATTTGTTCACATTGAGAAATAAAAGCCTATAAGGAGAAATTATATGTGCTTAATAATAGTAGATATTTCTATTGCTTACAGAAGTCAAAATTTGATTAAGACTTTGGTTTTTCAATAATTAGAATAGAAAAGTATAGGTAATCAATAATTTTTTAATCAATAAATCAGTCAATAAAAGATAGAAAATTAGAAACCTAAAAAAATAGAACATCCAATTTAAGTTGTTGGTTAATTCTTGACTGAATTTTTATTGGTTACTTAGCATGATTGAATTAGAATTTATAAGTAAGCCTCGGAGACGTAACCTGTGTTGGTAATAATATGTTGTGGAGGGGACAAAATTGGTGCCTTGGATTTTTGTGAATGTGATAATATTCTTTCTTTCAAGAGATAATGTTCGGCTGACGGATCGGATAACTCCAATGACAGGGAGCTGCTGTTGTGAAGCACACTCCACTAATGGTCAAATTAAGCCATTGCTGCTTACGAAAAGTAGTTCAAAATTGGAAGCTGATGGTTCAATTCATATTTTATTGTGTTAATTAAGATGATGAGAAATTATTGATCTAGTTGACCAAACAGTGATACATAGGAATATTATGGATAATAAAGAAAGCAAAAGGAGAATGCATAAACAAAAACTGAAGAAGCAGAATGTACTCATACAAATACAAATATATAAGATAAGGCTAGTGTAGGATAAAAGAAGCCATGCGGTCTGTGATTTTCTTGGCTTTCTCTGTTTCAGGATGGAAGATGTGATAAACATGATCCTCTCCTTCCTCTTCAAAGATCTCCGATTTGCCATGCCACCCACTCTCGTTGACAGCATCATAGTACCAAACTCCTCTGTCCCTTATGGAATCAATTCCAGCAACACACACCAGTATCTTAGAACAGCCAAGTGTAGCCAAGCTGGGAGCCCCAGGAGCCAAGGGATTCACCGCAGGGTTGTCAATCCCACCTGGCGCATTTGGATAAACAAAATCCCAAACTATATAACCCAAACTCTTTTCATGCTCACTCGCAGATTCAGATCCAATTGCATATGAACTGTAGAAGTAAGGGTGCACATAAATAGCGCCTAACAGCTTCACATTGCCGCCATCAACCAGAGCTTCAGAGCCAGCGCGCATGGCCACGTTATGCACGATATTACCACCGGCACTGTCCCCGCCTATGAAGATTCTGGAGAAGTCACCGTAATCGATCAGCCATGGCTCGCTAATGTTATTGGAGGAATGAGAAGCGACCCATTGAAGAGCGGCGAAGCAATCATCGTATGCGGCGGGGAGAGAGTGCTCCGGGGCGAGCCTGTACTCAACGGAGACAACTAGGACAGGGACTCGGGAGACGAAGGTGTTGAAGTAGTTGTGGTAGAGTTGAGAGAAGGCGGATTCGAAGAAGAAGCCACCGCCATGGAAGTAGACCAAGATTGGGAGTTTTTGGGGCTGAGTAGGGAGGGGTTTGGGAAGGTAGAGACGGGCAGAGATGGATGGGTTTTGTGAGATGATTATGTCTTTGGAAGAGACATGAGGATTTTCATCAAGAGAGGGTGGAGCATATGGGGTTTGTCGTGGGCGTTCTACAGTTCCATCTTTGTAGAGAGTGATGTATGTTGGGATCTCCTTCTCAATCTCCTTGGAAGCCATGAGTTTGTTAGTGAGTCATTGATATGTGATTTATTTTGAGTGAGGTTTGGTGAACTATATATCTATGTTTAGCTGCCATCTTTGACCCCGGAATTTGGACACCGCCATATATTTATCATTTTTACTTACTTAATTAGCACGCAAACTTTGTTTAATATTAAACTTGGACACCAAATCAAATCAAAATGAGTAGTGGGACCAAATTATTCCACATTTCGTTTTCACCAATATACTAAGCGGGAGAAAGTTTAAGAAATCCATAGTTTCTTAGCCAATAGATGATTAATAGGATTTTTTTTTCTTTTACCATTCACTATTTTCCTAATTACACTTATTAGCTCTTTATGGACTTTCAAATGTTGGCTCCCTAGCATTGCTCTAATAATTGATGCCAAAAGCCCAAAATATAAACTTTTTTTTTTTTGGGGTTAATGTGTTACAAAAACGAATCAAGCTCAATATCTTTAAGAAACATATATATGCTTTTCTAACCAACTATCAAAAAAAATTTCTTTTCTGACCATGAGATATTCCTGACTCTTGAGTAATTCTATTTAAAAAAAAAATTAGGTGGCTAGCAATTTTAATTAATTTTAACCAATATACATGATTAATAACTCAAATTTTATGTTTTTAATTAAGATATTTGAGGGTTGATAATTAATTGCTGACAAAAAAAAATTTACTGGTCATATAACATTATTCTTAAAAAAAAAATGGATATTCCTGAATAATTTGTTTTGGGTAGGATTATTATATAAGAAGTTAAGAACTCATACATGGGCTTTTGGAGAATACACAGAGGCCCATAATTACAGGGGTATTCAAATACAAGTCGACTCAAATTTGATTGAATTTTAATTTGGTCAGATGGCATGAATTAGATCGAATTTTGGATCTACCAAACTGGATTAAATTGAAATATTCATAAAAAATTATCCAATCCAACAAGTAAAATTAGTATTCGGATGAAATGAGTTTTTTCCTCAAAATCGATACAAATTCGCGAATACCCCTCCATGATTGGAAAGGGCAATGGAGAATCCATTTCCTTCTGCCAGCACTGCGCGTTGCAAATTTTAAATGCAGGTTCCCATCATCGTTGGACCCTCTAAAATAGAAACGTAGCTTACTATTTCGTCCATTTACCATTTCGCTATTATATATTCATATTCATAGCCAAAGCTGTTGGCCACCACCGACCATTCTGACTTCTTCGTCTTTGCTCATCGCTGCAGCAATGGCTTCAACTACCATAACCGAGGCTGAGGGCAAAGAGGTTACCCTTCATATCCCAAACCTTGTCAATGTTTTCAAGGACGGCTCCATTGAACGCC